>VWYK01111690.1:1993-17513 GCA_013399775.1 Semnornis frantzii | reverse complement strand
CCGCTCCTCCTCCGGCACCGTGCCCGCCAGCCTGAAACGGGAAGCTCCGCTCTGCACCAGGCCCGGCACAGAGCTTAGTACCAGCACAGCTACTCCCGTCCTTACCAGCCACCGTCCGGCGGGTCGGCGCTGCCCGAAGCCCAGGCCCAGGCCCAGGCCAGAGGCAGGGGCAGGGGCAGCAACAAAGAGAGCAGCAGCCGCCGCCACGCTGCCGCCATAGGAGAACGGGAGCGGCGCGCGAAGGAGGGCCAACGGTGGACTACACTTCCCGGCATGCAACACGGCCATGCTGCGGGTGGCTAGATGCTCTGCTACGCATACCTGCAAGAGCCTATTCTTAAAGCGGGTAATGCCTTAAAGGGAGCACAGGGACAGTAGGGCCCACAGCTATCCGTGAGCCGCAGCGGTACTGGCGCTGAGCTTACCCCGGGACCCGAAGCCGGTCCCGGTGACTCCCGCCGGCAGGTTAAGCAAAGACGCACAGTTCACTGCAGCTGCTGTGTTCGGTTTTAATCCAGTACAAAAGGTGCCGGGAGGCAGATGGGGCCCCTTTTTACATTAAAATAAATACAGGGTGGGGCCAGACACGGCCTCCTGCCCTTGCCTACCACTGCCCGCCCCCTCCCGAGTGTCAGCTTCCCGGCTGGCAAGGGACTCAGGTGTACTCGCAGAGGTGGCCGCAGCCAGCAGGGCAGTGGGAGCTAGTCTCCAGCCACTTCATGATGTGCTGCAGGTGGCCACCGTGGCTGCAGCCCTGGCACCAGACAAAGAGCCCCTTCACCACGTGGTGACAGACGGCACACATGCTGGCACACTGCCGACACCTGCACCAGAGAGAAAGGAGAGCAGTTGGGGGGCAACTGGGGGGGTGGGTGGGCAGAGAATCATTACATCTAGAAATCGAGATCATCCAGGCCAGCCATCAGCCCAACCCCACCATGCCTACCAAACCCTGGCCTCAGGTGCCATGGCCACAGGTTTCTGTACACCTCCAGGGATGGTGACTCCACCATCTCCCTGGGCAGTCTGTTCTAGTCCCTGACCACAGTAGCAGCAAAGAAATTTTTCCTCCTCTCCAACCTAATCCTCCCCTGGCACAATTTCAGGCCACTGCCTCTCCTATCCCCTGAGGCTAGGGAGCAGAGCCCAATCCCCACCTGGCTGCAGCCTCCTCTCAAGGAGCTGGAGAGAGCAATGAGGTCTCCCTCAGCCTCTTCTTCTCCAGGCTCAACACCCCCAGCCCACTCAGCTGCTCCTCCCCAGCCCTGGTCTCCAGACCCTTCCCCAGCTCTGCTGCCCTTCTCTGTCCCTGCTCCAGCCCCTCAATGTCCCTCTTGGGGTGAGTGGCCCAGAACTGAACTCAGGATTCAAGCTGTGGCCTTCCCAGTTCCCAGCACAGGTGCACTGCTCCTGCTGGCTACACCATTGCTGATCCAGGCCAGGCTGCTGGTTTCCTTCTCGTCCACCTGGGCACCCCCAGCTCACCTTCAGCTGCGCAGTCCAACAGCCCAAAGTTCTTTTCCACCAGGTATTTCCCAGCCATTCTGCTCCAAGCTTGGAGCCTTCCTGGGGTTGTTGTGACCCAAGTATGTGGCCTTGCTAGACCTCAACCTGCTGACCTCAGCCCATGGATCCAGCCTGGCCAGAGCTCTTTACAGAGCCTTTCTACCCTCCAGCAGATCAACACGGCCACCCAATTTCGTGTCATCTGCAAACTCACTGAGGCCCCAAGTCTATCCTGCTCCTGCAGCCTTCCTGAAGCTTCTCTTAGTCCCCCACCTCCCTGCCTGCTCTCTGCCCTCACCTGTCACAGATCCAGCCCCGGTTGCTCATGGGCCTCTTGCAGTTGCTGCAGTTGACATGCAGGGTGGTGGAGGCCTGGTTGAGGCAGTTGATAGCACGGCAAGTGCTCAGCTTGATCACCTCGTTGGAGATGTTCCAGAGCTGGAAGCGCTGCAGCAGGTCAATGTAGGACGTGTACCAATGCTCCTGGGGATGGTCACAAACAGCTGAACCCCAGCATTCCCCGATCCGGACTCCCCTTGGGAGCCTAGCGCTGGTCCCCAAGACAGAGGAACTGCTCTGCCGTGCTGGGGAAGAGATGTCCTAAGTGTCCTTCCCCAAATCAACAAGCCAAGGTGACTTCCCCTCCTTGGCCCTGGGGACACCACCACCTGGTGTCTCCCAGGGCTGGTGGTGGAGCAGCCAGTGTGGTGCCAGGATTCCCAGAGCTGCCCACCCTGGGTTAGAGCAGTCCTGGAAGGGGCTGGAGGAGAGGGAGGTGTCCAGAACCCAGGCAAGATCCATTCATGCTCAAATATACCACCTCTGGGGGTCTGCCAGGACTGCTGGTAGAGCACCCAGTGTGGCACCAGGGCTCCTGGAGCTGCCCCATCCTGAGTTAGAGCAGGCCTGGCAGGAGCTAAAGGAGAGAAGTGCCCAGAAGCCAGGCAAGACCCCATCATGCTGGGATGCACTTTGGTGGGACCCAGAGGCGTTGTCCTGCTGCATCCAGTGGGGTCGCAGCAGCAGCTGCTAAGGGGAGGATTGGTGCCAGGCAGCCAGCTGGGATCCCGCCGGCCCTACCTGTGTCTGCTCGTCGATCTCCTTGCGGATGCGGTCCCCCAGCACAATGAGGACGGACACGGCAGTCTGTACATCCCCCTGCTCGGCGTAGAAGAGCAGCGTGTCCCGCACAATGGGGCTGAAGAAGTCAGGGGGCAGGCGGTTCTCATAGAGCGAGTGGGAGATGGAGATGAGGGAGAAGGACTCCACAGGGGTCAGTGACACCGTCTCAGCCTCATTGCCACTGACGTGGGGGGAGTCAGCCTTGTCCTGCAGGTGGTCTAGGGCCGCGGGGTTGTCCACGATCTCGTGGCGCAGCGGGAAGGCCTCCTGCGGCAGGCTGTACTCCTGCTCCTCGGCTGGCGGCACAGCGATGCTTCAGTAGGGGGAAGTGGGAAGAGGTAGCAGCGCCCCCCGGCGGCCCGCACTCACCGTGGGGGTTCTCGTGGTCCATCATGTATAAGTCGTCCTCGTCTGCCTCCACGTCCCCCAGCAGGTAGTCTGCAGGAACATCACTGCCCTCCGTCTCCTCGTTGTCTGCGTGCCCAATGAGAGAAGTCATCGTGGAGCCACAGAGCTGCTGAGGCTGGCAGAGCCCTTGGAGCTCCTCCAGTCCAGCCACTCACCCACAGCTCACAGCCCCTGCTGCTCAGCCACTGCCAACAAACCACCTCCCTCAGCACCACAGCCACACAGCTTTAAAGACCTCCAGAAGAGGGGACCGCACCACCTCCCTGGGCAGCCTGCAGCAGTCCCTGAACACTCTGTCAGCAAAGAAATTTTTCCTCCTCTCCAACCTGAACCTCTCCTGGGGCAGGAGAGGTCACTTGTCCTGTCACTTGTCCCTAGGGAGCAGGGCCCAACCCCCACCTGGCTGCAGCCTCCTCTCAGGGAGCTGGAGAGAGCAATGAGCTCTGCCCTCAGCCTTGTCTTCTCCAGGCTCAACATCCCCAGCTCCCTCAGCTGCTCCTCCCCAGCCCTCTCCTGCAGACGCTTCCCCAGCTCTGTTGCCCTCTTCTGGCCGTGCTCCAGCCTCTCCATGTCCTTTTTGGGGTGAGTGGCCCAGAACGGACTCCAGAACTCAAGCTGTGCCCTCACCAGTACAGAAGGACAATCTCTGCCCTACTCTTGGTCACACCACTGCCAAGATGCTGGTGGTCTTCTTGCTCACCTGGGCACACTCTGGCTCATCCTCAGCTGCTGTCAACCAGCAGCCCCATGCCCATGCCCTGCTCTTCCAAGCAGCTCTCCAGCAGCTGTCCAATCTCTGCCCAAGCCTGTAACGTTGCACTGGGGTTGTTGTGACCCAAGTGCAGAACTCCACACTTGCCCTTGTTGAACCTCATCCCCTTAGCCTCATCCCATGGATGCAGCCTGGCCAGGTCCTTCTGCTGAGCCTCAGCTCATATGCCCTTCAGGCACAAAGCCGCATCCACCATCCCGTGTCCTGCCCCAGAGGATTCAGCTGCCCACTGCAGTCATGCTTCTGGTGACACAGCCACCACTGTGGGAGACACAGGAGCAAAATGCCCTTCTGCAATAACCTGAGCCTTGGTGTGCTTCACTTGGGAGCTGCAGCAGGGCCAACCCTTTCAATCTACAGGGTAAATTTACCAGCTGAACCCAGGCTAGGAGGTAATCTGCTGGAGAGCAGCCCTGTGGAGAAGGACCTCGGAGTGCTGGTGCACAAGTTCTGCATGGGACAGCAATGTGCCCTGGAGGCCAAGAAGGCCAAAGGGGTCCGGGGGTGCATTGAGAGGAGTGTGCCCAGCAGATGAAGGGAGGTTCTCTTCCCCCTCTACTCTGCCCTGCTGAGACCTCACCTGGAATACTGCATCCAGTTCTGGGCTCCTCAGTTCAAGAGGGACAGGGATCTACTGGAGAGAGTCAAAGGGAGGGCTACAAGGATGCTGAAGGGACAGCCTGATGAGGAGAGGCTGAGAGACCTAGGGCTGGTTAGTGCGGACAGGAGAAGGCAGAGAGGGGATCTGATCAATGATCTGATCAATTTCTATAAATATCTGAGGGCTGGAGATCAGGAAGGGACAGGGATAGGACAAGGGCAGTGGATGGGAACTGCACTACAGGAAGTTCCACCTCAATGTGAGGAAAAACTTCTTGACTGTAAGGGTCCCAGAGCCCTGGCACAGGCTGCCCAGAGAGGCTGTGGAGTCTCCTTCTCTGGAGCCTTTCCAGCCCTGTCTGGATGTGTCCCTGCGTGACCTGTGCTAGGTTCTCTGGTCCTGCTCTGGTAGGGGTTGGACTGGAAGATCTCCAGAGGTCTCTCCCAATCCCTAACATCCTGTGAGCTGAAGGCCATCTCCAGCTGAGGAGGCCTTGCTGTAGGCCTGGTCCAGAGGCATTACCCTCATTGTTGATCAGGGTGGAGGAGGAATCCATCAGGATGTTCTCTGTGCGGGTCTCTCCTTTGCTGCGGTCCAGCCTTGCCTCACTGCCCAGCCCAGAGGGGATGTCCTTCAGGTTGAAGCTGCCAAAGAAGTCAAATTTAGCAGTCAGAAGCTGACAGTTTCCATTTCAGCCAGGAATGAGCCTGGATGGAGGTGTCCAGTTGTGATCGGAACTGGTGTCTTTGTGCCCCCACCACAGAGGTGTCCATAAAGGTCTCCCTGAGGGGTTTCAGAGCTGAGGGCAGACTCCTGGCTACAGCTCTTCACATCCCCACCCAGGCCGGAGCAGCCTCACTGCAAGCTGCTTTGCTGTCTGCCATGCAGCGCCACTCTTGGACCCAGATGGACTAGAAAGAGAATGGGGAACCCGGCCCAGATGATGTGGGGTTTCTCAGCCCTCACTTTTTGATGACATCAAGAACAGGGAAAACAAGTTCTGCTCCATCAGCCCAGAGCTAGGCTGCTCCTCTGTCTTTGAAAGGCAGAAGACAACCTCTCCACACGAGTTCTGGCTCCAGCTCAGCTTTCAGTCACACCTACTAAGCAGAGAACTCCAAGGGTGGCACAAGCCCCATCACAGCTCCCCAGACTTCCTTTCAAAGTGGGAAGGGAGTGGTGCTCAAGGCCAGGGTGACCACTCACTTCACACCCCGCTCCCCCCAACCCCCACCTCAGAAAATGGCTGTTTTCAGGTGATCATAGAATGAGTTGGGTTGGAAGGGATCTTCAAGATCATCCTTAGGCAGAGACACCTCCAACCGGCCCAGGTTGCTCAAGGCCTCATCCAGCCTGGCCTTCAACGCCTCCCTGGGTAACCTGTGCCAGTGTCTCCTCACCCTCACCTTCCTCCTCCACCGAGTCTCTCCTCTCCCAGCTCAAAGCCATTGTCCCTCTGCCTGGCACTCTCAGCCCTTGCCCCAAGTCCCTCCCCAGCTCTCCTGCAGCCCCTTCAGCTACTGGAAGGCTGCTCTGAGGTCTGCCTGCAGACTTCTCTTCTCTAGGCTGAACAGCCCCAACTCTCCCAGCCTGTTGCCACAGCAGAGGTTTTTCATCTTCTGATGATCTTTGTGGCCCACCCACAACCCCGTGTGGCCCAAGGTTCCCTCCTTGCTCCCAACCCTGCAATTCCAGCTCATCTCCAGTTACCTGTTCATGAGTGGGAGGGTGGCACTACCCTTCCCCATGCTGTGGTTGAGGTTGGTGGAGGCCACAGTACCCAGGCTGGAGTAGATAATTCGCAGCATTGTCCATGTCTGAGCCACCTGTGTGAGACACTTGACCTTCAGCCAGGCTCTGAACCAGGCCCCTGACCAGAACCTCCTGCTGCTGGCTGACCCAGGCAGGTGGGCAGGACCTCAGCAGGGTCAAGCTCATGTGCTTGTGCTAGGCAAGAAGTGGTATGGGTTTGGTACCTGCTGGAGGTAGGTACAGTCAGCCAGAGAGTTGCTGTCCAGCTTGAGTGCTGGGCCTCAACTTGACAGCACCTTGGTTTGTGTCTGGGAAGGCCCTGAGAGCAGGGGAGTGGTGAAGCTCCAGTGAGAAGCTCTGAGATGCTCAGAGAATACTCAGGGTTGGAAAAGACCTCTAAGACCATCCAGTCCAACCTCTGACCCAACACCTCCACAACTTGAAGTGCCACATCTTCCTTTCTGAACACCTCCAGAGATGGTGACTCCACTCCTCCGGCTCCAGGTTGGACCCACCACAGGCAACCAGTGCCTCTGTGCTGCCATACTTCAGAAAGGGAACCTGCTGGGTAAGGTCCTTTGGTTTTGGGAAGTTTTGTGTTGGAGAGGAGTTAGATGTGGGAGAGTTGACCACTCAGCCACCAAGATCAGTGAGGAAAGAGTAGGAGAAGCAGACCGGAGCAGCTATTCCCCTTGGGCCCCTGCTGAGACAGTGCTTACAGACTGAGTGGGGCAGAGTCACACTGGTGGCCCACAGAGGACTTGATGCTGGGCGAAGGGGACTGCTTCCAATAAGCTCCATGGCTCTGAGGGTAGCCCAAGCTGGAGCAGTCTGTCACTGGGAGGATTCCAGCTTGTGGAAGGGACTCATGCTGTAGGAGAAGCCTATGGAGGACTGTCTTCATGGGAGGACACGACAGTGCCACAGGGGAGGATGTTAAGGAGCTTACCTCTCCTCGAGGAAGAAGGGGCAGGAAAACCAACATAGAAGAGACTGGGCCTGACCACAACCTCTGTTTCCTGTGCCCAGCTCTCCAGCAGAGGAGGATTTAGAGACCTGGGAGCAGAGCTGGGCCTGGGAGCCAGGAGGGTTGGGGCAAGGGCTGTAGTTGTCACTGTCCTGCTCTAAATCAGTGACCTACTGGTGGCTTTGTTCGAATTAAATGGACTTAGGGACTTGGTTTCTCCAGGTTCTGCACATAGCCTGGTGTCAGGGCTGCTCAGCACCCTTGGCAACAGCCTGGATGAAGGCATAGAGAGGACCCTCAGCTAGTTTGCTGGTGATACAGAACTGGAGAGGTGGCTGAGACCCCTTCAGGTGGTGCCATTTACTGAGACCTGGCGAGGGTAGAGAGCAACCTCATGAAGTTCAAGCAGGGCAGGTATAGTGTCTTGCCCCTAGGGAGAAACAATCTCCTGCAGCAGCACAGCTGAGGGCAGATCTGCTGGGAAGCAGCTCCAAGGAGAAAGACTTGGGAGTGCTGGGGGACAAGTTCCAGGAGTGAGCAATGTGCCCTTGAAGCCAAAAAAGGCCAATGGGGTCCTGAGTGGCATGAAGAAGAGTGTGGCAAGAAGGGCAAGGGAGGTTCTCCTGGCACTCTACTCTGCCCTAGGGAGGCCACAGCTAGAGCCCTGGGTCCAGTCCTGAGCTTCCCAGTTCAGGAGAGACAGAGAACTACTGGAAGGAGTGCAAGGGAGGCTGCAAAGCTGCTGAGGGGTCTGGAGCAGCTCTAGGAGGAGCAAAGGCTGAGAGCCCTAGGGTTGAGAGCCTGCAGAAGTGACAAGAGTCTGCCCCAGAAGACATCTGAGCAGTGCCCAGCAAGAGCTAAAGGAGCTGTGGGGGGCAAGAGGTTAGGGCCAGACTCTTGGTGGTGGTACCCAGGGTCAGGACAAGGGGAAAGGGGCACACCCAGGAAGTTCCATCTGAGCAGGAGGAGAAAGTTGTTTGTTGTGAGGGTGCTGGAGGCCTGGAGGCTGCCCAGAGAGGCTGTGGAGTGTCCTTGTGTGGAGAGCTTCCAAGGCTGGGCACTGTGCTGCTGGGCAAGCTGCTGTGGGTGCCCTGCTTTGGCAAGGGGTTGGACTGGATGATCTTCAGAGGTGCCTTTCCACCTCCACCATGCTGGCACTCTGCCATAACTGACTATGCCCTCCTGTCCTTTGCCTTGTCCCTCAAGCCTTTAGCATAATTTTCTCCTTCCCAACCCCGCAGTGAGGGCAGGACTGACCAAGCCCCTCCAGAGTGCTTTGCTGGCCAAGGCCCTGCAAGGTGCTTTGTTTATCAAAAAACACCACCCTGGTGCCTTTTTGGCCAAGCCCCTCCACGAACCTTTAACCCCTATGGTGCTTTGTTGGCCAAGCCCCTTCATGGCACTGTTGACCAAAGCCACCTCAATGGTGCTTTGCTGGCCAAGCCCCTGCAGGGTGCTTTGTTGACCAAACAGCTCCATGCTGCTTTGCTCAAACCACAGCAACCTTCCAACCTGAACAGGCAGCCTGGGCTGAGGTTGAGAAGCTTCCAGCGCAGGCCTCACCTGGTTGCGGTCCAGGCCCTTGGCCACCTTGGCGTTGTGGTCACAGAGGTCAGGCAGCGGCCGACCGGCCAGGGCATACTGCTTGGCAGTGTGCACAAACCAGTCCATGCTGCCACTCTCCATGTCTGTCTCAAAGACACTGAGGGCGCTGGAGGAGGAGATGAACTCAAACTGCTCGGTGGGGTCCAGTTTGCGCTTGAAGAAGATAGGATGGCGCCGGTCACCCAGATAGGGCTTGCGGTTGGAGTCAGAGGAGACCAGGCTCTCCTTGGCAGCGAAGGCCAGGTCTCCATAGAGGCTGTAGCAGAGCCCCTCAGGGTTAGCACGCTCGATGGGCTGGCTGGCGTCCTTGAAGATGTGCTGGTAGAGGGTGCTGTCCTTGGAGCCAGACAGCAGGAAGTAAGGGTCGTGCAGGTGGCGCCAGACAATGCCTGTGGTGACATCCTTGTGCTCCTCGAACATGGCGGAGGGGATGAAGGGCCTGCGCACATCCCACACGTAGATGTTGTGGTCCACCATCATGGAGCAGGTGGCCAGGTGGTGCTTGCACTCCGGCCGCCACTTCACCCGTGCCACTGAGGCAATGGTTTGCACACAGTAGATCTCCTTGGCCCGTGTCGTGTTCATGTCCCAGACCTTCACCATCTTGTCCCGGCCGCCTGTAGCCAGCCAGCCCCTGCCGGAAGGATGGAGAAACAGGGTGACAGATGCTGCTCTTGGCTGGGATCTCTGCCCTGCCTCCTCTCTTTTCCTGCCTGAGCATGATGTGGATGTTGACAAGCCGTGGGCAGGTCGCTGGGCTGCAGTCACAGCCTCCCACACGTGCCCCTGCACTGTGATAACCAGGCCAGGCAGGTCTCCTTCCTGCCACCAGTTAAAGCCCTGAGCTTTCAGAATCACACTCTGGAAGGCTCCAAGCCACACCAGTTCCCTTCACCTCTGTAGGGCCTAGAGAATAAATCTTATGAGGAGCGACTGAGGGAGATAGGGATTAGTGTGAAAAAGAGGAGGCTGAGGGGAGACCTCATTGCTCTCTACAACCACCTGAAGGAACACTATGGAGAGGCTGCTGCTGGTCTCTTCTTGCAGGTACTTGAAGACAGAACAAGGGGGAATGGCCTCAAGCTGAGGCCAGGGAGGTTTAGATTGGACATTAGGAAAAAGTTTTTCATGGAGAGAGTGGCCAGGCACAAGTGAGCGGCCCAGGGAGGTGATGGAGTCACCCACCCTGGACGTGTTTAAGGGTGGTTTGGATGTGGTGCTTAGGGATATAGTTTAAGGTGAATCTTGTTGAGTAGGGCTATAGGTTGGACTTGGTGATCCTGAGAGGCTTTGGCAACCTGGATGTTTCTGTCATTCTGTGATTCCACTTGCCAGGCCCAGCAGAAACGGAAGAGGCCACCTTGAGCTTATCTGAGCACCCTTCTAGGTTTGTAAGGAGGGACCTGCACACCACAAAAGCTGTTTCTGGATGCATCTCATCCACCTCTGTAGCAAGGCAGGAGAAAAACTCCATCCAACTCAAGTTGTGGAGCAGAGGAGCTGTGCAGAGACCTCCTCAAGATGACCACAGGGGTGAGAGGCTGCTCTGATATGTGGGACAAGATAGCAGCTTGGTACAGCTGCCCATCAGAAATCCAGCACCTCAGAGACCCCCAGTCTGTCAAAAACGAAACCCCAAAGACCCCAATGCCCTCCAAAGTACTCCAAGCAATCACAGATGCCATCTTTCAGCAGTGCCCACTTCCTGACCGAAGGGGCCAGGGTACCAGAGGCTCTGACTTCATTCCTGAAAGATCTCAGGTCCATTCTAGAGTCATAGAATTGGTTTGGTTTCAAGAAGCCTTTAAGCTCATTGGGTCCAAGCCTTACCCCAGCACTGCCAGGGCACCACTGACCCATGAATGTAGTGCTCTGAACCCAGAGCACTACACCTCCATGGCTCTGAAACCACTCCAGGCACGGGGACTGCACCACTGCCCTGGGCAGCCTGGGCCAGGCCTGGACAACCCTTCTGGGGAAGAAACTGTTTCTCATGGCCAACCTAAACCTCCACTGGGGCAACTCAAGGCCATCTCCTTATTTCAGGGAGAAGAGTCCAACCCTCCCTGGCTCCACCATCCTTTCAGGGAGTTGCAGAGCCAGAAAGTCTCTGCTTAGTCTCCACATCCCAGTTCCCTCAGCTGCTCCTCCCCATCCCTGTTCTGCAGACCCTTCCCCACCTTTGCTGCTGTTCTCTGAACCCGCTCCTGCCCCTCAACGTCCTTCTTGGTGTTAAGAGGTCCAAAGCCAACCTCAGCATTTGAGGTGTTGCAGAACAGGGGGCAACCCCCACCCTAGGGATGGAGGAAGGCTCTTGCTCATCCCCACTGCCAGTGGGTGGCTTGCAGTGCCCATCCCCACACCCACCTGTCCTCTGGGTGCCAGTCACAGCAGAAGACAGGCCCATTGTGGGCCGTGAACATCCTCTCGTAGCGGTCTGGCCGGCGGATGTCCCACAGTTGCACATTGCCGTTCTCGAAGGTGGCAGCGAAGGTGAAGTAGTCCCTGATGCTGAACTGCACATCCCGCACGCTTTCCGACTGCCCTAGGGGACACACAGGGGACACAGCCCCAGCAGAGCTCAAAACACTTCTGTGAGAACTGTGGGGGTGCCCAGCCCACAGCAAAATGGGAGCAGGGAATGAGGTGCCCACCTCACACCTCCCTGTGCCATGCAGCACAAATGCCACCAAAACATCCCCCAGCTGCTGCTCTGTCTGCTCTGGGTGTTGTGCCCTGAGCAAAACCTCCCCATGGGCACACAGAAAGGGCCAAGCCACAGGCTAAGAGACTGAGCAACAACTTCCTGCCTTACTGAGGCCTGATCATGAAGTTCAAGTAAGGCAGGGGTAGTGTCCTGCCCCTGGGGAGAACAAGCTTCTGCAGCAACATGGCTGAAGGGAGACCTCCTGGGAAGCAGCTCCAAGGAGCAGGACATGGGAGTGCTGCGGGACAGCAAGTTCCAGGAGCCAGCAATGTTGCCCTTGGGGCCATGGAGGTCAGTGGGGTCCTGGGGGGCATTGAGAAGAGTGTGGCAAGAAGTGCAAGGGAGGTTCTCTCCGTCTACTCTGCTCTAGGCAGGTCACAGCTGGAGCCCTGGGTCCGGTCCTGGGCTTCCCAGATAAGGAAAGACAGAGAACTGCTGGAGAGAGTCCAGGGGAGGCTGCAAAGCTGCTGAGGGGCCTGGAGCAGCGCTGGGAGGAGCAAGGGCTGAGAGCCCGGGGGCTGAGAGCCTGCAGAAGAGCAGCCCCAGAGAGGAGCGGAGCAATGCTCAGCAAGAGATAAAGGAGCTGTGGGGAGCAAGAGGCTGGGGCCAGACTCTTGTCAGTGGTGCCCAGGGCGAAGATAAGGGGCACAAAGTGGCACCCAGGAAGTTCCATCTGAGCAGGAGGAGAAAGTTGTTTGTTGTGAGGGTGCTGGAGGCCTGGAGGCTGCCCAGAGAGGCTGCGGAGTGTGCCTGTGTGGAGAGCTTCCAAGGCCAGCTGGGCACTGTGCTGCTGGGCAAGCTGCTGTGGGTGCCCTGCTTTGGCAGGGAGTTGGGCTGGATGATCTCCAGAGGTCTCTTTCCATTCCACGCTGTTGGCACTCTGCCATTAAGTGCTCCAAGCTGCAACACCTTGGTCTGAGTGCAGAGCACCCACATGTGGGGGTGCAGCTGAGCACAGCCTCGCTCCCAAGGACAAAAGGTTTGGTTCCCACAAGTGAGGATGAGATGGAAGCAGAATCTCACACCTCAGCTACTGCCTGCACTGGCTTCTGGACAAAGGTCTCCTGATGCCAAGCCTGCTGCTCCCCTGCCCCTGTTCCCCTGCCCCTCTGCTTGAGGCTGTGCACATTACATGTCCACATGTGGATGATGTCCTTGCAGTGTGAGGCGTATGGTGACACCACAGTGTTCTGCTGCTGGCCCAGCCTGTACCCTCAAGGCCATCTCTGATCTCTTGAGGGACACCCAAGTAAGTGCTGGAAGACCTTGTAGTGGCCTTCCAGTGTCTTGTTCGTGTAGGCAACTTTAACATGCCAGATATCTGCAGAGACTTTAACAGAAGTCTAGAAGGTTCCTAGGAAATGCACGTGTCAGAAGGGGATATTGGGATGAGCTTTGAGGTCCCTTCCAACCTAAACCATTCCATGATTCCATGACTCTTGGGAAGCACAACCCCCCCATGCTGGGTTGCTATGTCCCTACCCGAGAAGGTGCTGACGGAGTCCTTCTTGCGCAGGTCAAAGCACTTCATGTAGCCATCCTGGGAGCCACTCAGCAGCATGTAGACCTCAGTGGGGTGGAAGCAGACTTTGTTGACTGTGCGCTTGTGCTCGGTGAAGAGCTGGTCCTGCTTGTTGCGGGACGGTTTGCCCAGGTTCCAGGTGACCACCACACCGTTGGTGGCGGCGGTGGCCAGCAGGTTCTCATCCATCTGGTGCCAGACAACGTCGGCGCAGCTGAAGTTGAGTGAGGGCTTGCGGCCCACACGCAGGTTCAGCTTCTCCACAAACTGCTCCTCCTCGATGGAGTAGATCTTGAAGATGTTGCGCCCAGCCACCACCACCTGGGCAGCATCGCGGCACACACTGATGGCATTGGCGGGGGCATCCAGGTGACAAAACATGGTCCTGCCTGTCAGTGTATTGCCCCCCAGGGCAGTGCTGACCCTGGCCATCTTCTCCATGGCTGTCCTTGGGGTGCAGTCCCCTTTCCGGGAGCAGGCTCGGGGGGCTGCGTCCCCACAGGCTGCATTCACGCTAGCACTGCCACTGTGCTCCACCTCAGCCAGAGCTGGCAATGGATAGGCTCAGCTCCTGCAGCTCCTGGCAGGCCCAAGGTGGCTTCCACCAGTTTTTTGTGGCCGCATCAACGGATTGTGGAGGTGAGAAAATACAGCCTGGATACGGCCAGAGCCCCAAAGCCTGCACAGCCCTCTGAGGGAGCTCCTGAATGCCTTTTCCAGATTCCCTCTTGTTTGCTCAGTACAACGCCCCTGAGATGCTCTGCTGAGGGGAGTGGCTGCTGCTGGTGCTACAGGAAGTCAGCTGCAGCAGGGTGGTGCTAGGCTGAGCAGCATCTCCAGCAAGGTTGGGGTACATGCAGTCATCGACGTGGAGCACTGCCTGGGCCCCAAAGCCCTGCAACAACCACATGCAGGAAGTCACCCTGCCTCTCTGGCACAGAGGGGCCAGCAGCTCCTCCCAAGCTGCCCAGCGGTCACTGGGACCACCCACAGGCTGTCTTCACCAGAGCCGGGCCAAGCTCTTGCCCTGGCACTGCCCTCTGCCAGTCCCTCTGCCTTTCCCTAGCCAGGCCCCCCAGTCATCTCATAGCTCACATTCCACCCTCCTCAGGCCTCCCCTTACCCTTCCCAGGGTCCCCTCAGGGCACCCCAGCCCTCCACGACCCACTCCTGCCCCTCCTTAAGTCCCACTCAGAGTCTCCTCACATCCATTAGTCCCCACAAGGCCCTCTCTCACAGCTTCTTAGCTCCCCTGACCCCCTTCTGGGCTTCCTCACAGGCTCCTCAGAGCTCTTTCCCATCTCATAGACCTCTGAGCCTCCTCCCACCACGAAGGGCCCATACAAACCTCCTCCTGCCCCACAGCCTCCTTATCTCTGAGCTCCTTAGCCCTCCTGGGACCCCTCCCACTCTCCAGGGCTCTTTCAAGACCCTCTCTTGATCCTCAGAGCACCCTCTCATCCACCAAGACCCCTCAGACCTTCCTCATGCCCCGCAGTGCCCTCAAGACATTCTGTCAGACTTTCTCAGACCCCCAGAACCCTTCCCCGTTCTTCAGAGCCTACTCGAAACCCCCTCTTGCCCCTCAAAGCCCCCTCAGATGCTCCTCCTTCCCCACAGCTCCCTCAGCACCCTCTCTCACTGCTCCTCAGTTCTCAGGGAGCCTCTCCCTCTACCCAGGGCTTCCTCAGCACCCTCTCTTGCTCTTCAGAGTCCCCTCCAGCCTCTTAGGGCCCAGTCAAAATATCCTCCTGCCCCATAGTCCCCTCTCAGACTTCCTCAAACCCCCAGAGCCCTGCCCCATCCTTCCTTCAGAGCCTCTTCAGGAGCCCCTTTTGCCTCTCGGATCCTCCTCCTGCCCCATAGCTCCCTCAGGACTCTCAAAGGTCCTAAGCAGCCCTGGGCCTGCTCCCGCCCCTCAGGGCTTCCGTAGGTGCCCTTCTTTCCCCTCAGATGCCCCTCCTGTCCCTCGGGGCACCTTCAGATCCTCCTGCTGCTCCATAGTCCACTCAGGACCCTCTCTCGGAGCTCCCCAGACCCCCTGGGACCCCATCTGTTCCTCAGACCTTCCTCACAATCACCTCACAGCCTCTCCCAGAGAACTCCAGGGCCCCCTCGCGCCACACAGACATCTCAGGATCCTCTCTCAGAGCTCCTCAGCCCCGCAAGGGTTCGCCCTTCCCGCTCCCCAGGCACCCCCCGCCGTGGCCACTGCCAGACCTTTCCTGTCCGCAGGCCGGGTGCCGATTGCGTCCCCCGTGCCGCAGCAGCGCCGCGGGCAGCCCGGGCCACCCAGGCCCCACCACGGAAACGGCTCCGAGCCCCACCCACTCTTCCGGAGCAAGCACGTCCACACCCGCTTCAAGGCACTTCCGGTCCACAGCCACTCACTTCCGGATTACGTACCTTTCACTTCCTGTCCTGGCCTGCCTACTTCTTGCACCCAGCCCCAAGCCCGGCTCCGTCACCCAGTTCAAGCCCCGCTGGAGGAAATGGGGCTGCGAGGGGGGTCTGGGGGTGTAAAGGGGGAAATGAAGGTGTCGGGGGCTAAATGAGGG
>VWYK01111685.1:0-13323 GCA_013399775.1 Semnornis frantzii | reverse complement strand
TTTACTCCATCCCTTTACACTGGTCTATAAATGAACATCAGATGAACATGATACTCTTGTAGGAGACTCTTGATTTCACAGTCCTTGAATAGCTACTGTTAAAGCCTGTCAAAGAATCTTTTTGGACTTTCTCAGAAAAAAATATTAGAAAGGCAGATGAATAAAATTCTGTAAATTAAACATTCAAAACCTAGTCTAGGGGCTACGTGAGTGATAAAATATTTGCAAAGCCTGCACAAGTACCTGCATCTTTGGGAGCAGCACATTGACACAGCAAGCACAAACCAGCTATGCACAAATTGTCTCTGATACGCAGCAAATGCCCATTGGAATTTCTGGTTGCCTTTACAGAGTGACATAGTGTTCTGCCCTTTGGGTGGCCTTCCTCATGTTACCTGCATAACTTAGATAAGAGGGATGCACAGCTAAAGCTAGTATGCTATTTTTATCTCTTCCTGATTATTTTAAACCTTAATGTGTAGAACTCTTAGGACACTTAAAGGAACTATAGAGGTAAATCAAAGCCAAAGACAGCGATTAAACATGGGCACTTTTGGTACAGTGATGGCAGAGGGCAATTAGAAGAACTGGGGTTATTTTGTTGAATAATTAAAAAGAAGACCCTAGAAGCTGCATTTAATCTCAAGTTTCAGTTATAACACTCCATGTATTTGATTTCAGGTGTATTGATCTAAAACTGATCATCTTCCTTTTTTTTTTAATGGCAGATAATGACTGTTAAAGAACAGTGAGGTAAGTGATGGCCAACTTGCTACAATAGGAGCTGCTTGCATGGCTCTAATGGCTGCTAATGGCCAACATGCTACAATAGGAGCTGCTTGCATTTGTGCTAAGAATAGGAAGTTCGTTATTGATATTTCCTGCCAGTTTAGGTATGAAGATAATCAGTCTAATGTCCAAATCAATAACTGTGTCCCTATCCCTTTGGATGACAGAACAGATTCAACCTTTTGCTGATATTTTGTTTACAGTTATAGAAAATGCCATCCAAAAAGATTGCAGCTGCCCAACTTTTACTGAATACTGATCAAAGATGATCCAGTGTTTGTTAAGCAGGGAAATAGGCTTGAAAAGAAAGAGAAATGTAAATCTTTTGTCATCGAGGTAGCAGAAGGCTCAGAAATGAATTAGTAAGCAACAAGTGAATATTCCTCCATTTCTGGGTGCACTGGTGGCACAGGTCAACTCTGCTGCACTTCCTTTGGTCCTGCTGCCTGCCCAAAGATGGGAGTGCAGTGTGATGTGAATCCTCTCCACATGGGCTGCAGAAAACGTCCCTTCTACAGCACTTAGCATCTCTTACTGTCATAGAAAACTGGGTTCTCCTCTTATGCAATCAGTACAAAAAGAAATGATTCACAGATTGCATTGGGTTGGAAGGAACCCTCCAAGGTCATCTTGCTCAACCACTCTGCAGTCGACAGGGTGACCCCTAAGTAGATCAGGCCAGTGAGGGCCACATCAAGTCTGATCTTCAATTTCTCCAGGCACAGGGCCTCAAACACATATATGGGCAATCTGTTTCAGCATATCATGACTCTCATTGTAAAGAACTTCCTCTGTATGTCTAAACTAAATCTGCCCTGCTCCAGTTCAAAGCCATTGCCCCTCATCCTATTTCTACAAGCCCTCCTAAATAGTCCTTGCCCAGCCTTCCTGTAGGTCCTGAAGTGTAGCCATAAGGTCTTTGCAGAGCCTTCTCCAGGCTGGGCAGCCCCAATTCTTTCGGCCTGTCTTAATAGGAGAGATGGTCCAGCCCTCTTCTGATCATCTTTGTGGTCCTCCTCTGGACCCATTCGAGGAGGTCCATGTGTCTCTTGTGTTGGGAGCCCCAGAACTGGACACAGTAGTCCTGGTGAGGTCTCACCAGAGCAGAGTGAAAGAATCACCTCTCTTGACCTGCTGGCCATGTTTTTTTCAATATAGTCCAGAATGCAACCAGCTTTCTGGGCTGCAAGTGTGCATTGTTGGCTCATGTTCAGCTACTTGTCCACCAGTACCCCCAAGTCTATTTCTGCAGGGATGATGCTGGAAATTATTTTTTCATATATAAAATATAAGAGAATCTTTCTCTTCAGCAGCAGCTTGTCCATGACAGTGAACTCAGAAGGACATTAGTGGCTAACATATTTTACTAAAGATTAACCTAAGCTTTAATGTAGTAGTTGAGCTACAAACTTTGCAGTGCCTGGATCTGCTGTTTCTAACTTTGCCATTTTTTTCTGATTTATATTATTATATATATAAATATAATATAATAATATATTATATTATAAAATGTGATGTAATTACGTATTTGACACATGAACATCTGCATGGATAATTTTAAAGTCAAGAATGGTGCAGCCCTGAGATAGAATCTTTAAAGCTGGCTTTCAATTATAAATCTTCATGGAATTGATGGAAGAGTATAGTCTGCCACAGCACAGGATGAGATTTACCACTCTTACTCAAATTTTATTATGCTCCATTGCATTCAGATTCTGCTCACAGAAATCAGAGACAGATGACAAAACATGGTTCCTTCCAAAGAGCATTCTAGAAAGGTGCATAAATAAGTACTGGAAGACACTGAAGAATAGATGGGTGTAGACAATGGTTGAAAGTCTATGTTGTGTCCTGCCAAAATGCTGGATACTTTAAGATAGCATGAGGGAAGAGTGGCCTGTGCTATTATGCATTTAATTTCATTTTTATGGCACAGTTTTTCATACTGTACATGATAACTGAATGCAGCAACTGGATTAAAAACATTTATGTCTTGTTTCCTACAGAGGGAAATCAATCCTTTCTTTTCCTTGATGTATTTCCTATGGAATAAAATCAATGTAATGTATTTTCTTTTATGTGTATTGGTTAGTGATTGTAGGAGGGGGAAAATGTTAAGCTTTACATGAGTGTAATAAAAGCAAGGTCTTATGGCTGGCAATTAAAATAACTCAGTTTAGAGTGAAAGCAAATATATTTTAAGAAGTATCCAGGAATACAGTTTCTATGACATCTGAAATGAACTTCATAGTGAGTCAGGACAGTCATGTGTCAGTCACCAGCATTAATTCAAGGAGACTGCAAGGAAATTAATTTTAGCAAAAGCCAATTTTGACAGGTGTCCAAATGCCACTTCAACCTCTTGAGGATGTTCTTCTGGTTCTAAGGGATGAGAATAAAACCTAGCCTTGCTGACAAACACCCAGAAGTTCTTTAATAGAAAAAGATGTTACTGCCCCTGCAGTGTGATTGCCTTGTGTTCTTCTTCCTCAAAGCATGGATGATTGAAAAGAGGGAGATAGCTTGTCGTGGTCCAGTTCAAGGCAAGAAGAGGGGATCATGCAGCAATGGAAAAATATAATACAAAATACAAACAGCCTGATCAAAGTTATCTTGATCTCTGATGAAAACAGAAACTCTGCTGTGCTGAAGGAAATGAAATAAGGAAGTTCAAGCATCAACTGCAATTGCAGCCTCCCTCTCTTATCCTGCACTGACAAGTGCCTGGCTCTGAGTATGAACATCAAAAACCAAGAAGCTGCAGCAAGGTGCCTTCCTATGGGGTACACTTTGCATCATAAACTTTTCCCTTCTGCAGCAAACTTCTTAGAAGTAATACTGTTAATGGATAGTAAACTGCAAAGGGAAATTTGTGTCTGTGATAATTTAATATGCACATGGCAGGAGCTAGAGATAGCTCGAAGTTCTGAGAACAATCATTTTTCACTGCAAACTGTTTTGGAATGAAAACTTTCTTCTGAGAAACTGTGTTTCTTTAGGACAAGTTTCCTTGGACAGATTTCAGCATTCTGAAGCAACCAAACAAAAAATGGATTTACTAGTATATTCCTCTAAGGCAAGAGTAGACAGATACTCTCTATATCCGTGGTGTCAACATCAGTGATTTTTCAGGCATTCACAACAATATTGCTTTTTTCACTGGTTATTATTCAGTTTTAAACACCAAAGTATTATTTATGTAGTGATATAATAGTCTTCAAAGTAGTTCTCATAAAAAAGCATTAAACTTTTCTAGGCTTTAATGCCTTTTAATTTCTTTGTAACAAATCTACTGAGTTTATGAGTAAATACATTAAGTGGTTTTCTTTGGAAATCCACAAATGAGAATGCATTCTGCCTGATAGCACCACATTTGCAAAGATGTTGTCAGTCAGATCTTGTCTTCAGTAGTATCTCTCTTCTAAAGCTATCATTTGGGGGAGTTTTCAGTCAAGAGGAGGAGAGACACTAGACAACAGAGTTGAGATCTGCATGTAATACATGGGTGAGGATATAAGGATAGCCAAAAGCAGGAAGCCACAACAGGAATATGTTAGCATCCAAGGACAGCCACAGGTTTTCCTTTGCTTTTTTACAACTGCTTTTCTTTCTACCCCCATCCACCCAGTGGGGCTGGGGTGATGGGCCAGCCTTGGGCCGGTAAGGAGAGGGTGGAAGAGTGCCCAGAAGGGTCTCTCATCTGGACAGGATGCCTTCTCCAGGTATGCCTCCAGAAGAATTCCTCTTAAAGGTTTCACTTCCCAGTGTGAAGCCCCAAATAGCTCCACTGCTGTTTCCCAAGGAGCCTGCTTCGTGCTGCTTGCTCTGGGTGAGTTGATGATACACTGCCCTCATCAGCTTAAATCTAAAATACCAGCATGACAGAGGTCAGGAAGACTCAATAGGCTTTCGCTCAAAGTTCACAGGAGAAAACAGTGCTTATAGTGCTTTATATGCCTCGGGGCAGTATTTAGCCAGGAACCTCTGTCTTCTGCATCCATCCATTCTCTAAACTGGAAAAAAATTGCTGATGCTCATGTCTTAAAGTGCTGTAAAAACCACCCAGCATTTAGACAAGCTCTGAACAAGATGCAGAATTGAGTTCAGGCAGTCCATGAAGGGGATTCATCAGGTGTGGTGTCCCAGGCTGTCTTTTGGTCCTTTTTTGAGTAGCATCTGCAGTGTCACCACCACTGCGAAAAACAGGTGCCTTCCTGGGAAGGAGGAGTCTTCTTTGCAACATCAATAGCTAGACTCAAGTCAGTTGACTGCAATTATCTCTTCCCTCCTTGCCAGGTGAGTGCATGGACAATAAGCAAAGCCTGTGTGTGATTGGATTTTTGGCTAAAAAGAGTAATTAAAAGACACAGTACAGAAAAGAAAACACCATGTGATTTCCTTTATATTGTTTTCCCTGTGACATGATTCTTGTGCCTTCTAATGAGAACAGCCTACAGGGTGCAACATCCCCCAGATTTTTCTGGAGAGAAGGAGGAGCAGAAAATAAAGAAAATAGTGCACTATGCATTAATTCAGTGGCAAAATTGTACTGTTCTCCTTTCTTCTCAGCCCACAGGATTTTTTTTCAGCACTCAGATACTTTATTTAAGTAATTACACTGTAGCAGATTTGGTCCACAGTGTTTCCACTGGCAAGTTTTAATTTATCTGGGGAAAAAAAAAAAAAAGTTGACTTTTTTTCTAGCTAAAGGAAAAAAGAAGCTAGCATTAGATAACTGCGTTCAGTCATATGGAAATTTTGGGTTGTGTCAAGCTTATTGTTTCTCTACAGTGGTAACAGAAATTAAATAACCTACAGAATTCATGTTTTGGGAAAAAAAACCTCATCCACACATAACTTATTAATGACATAGTTCAGATCATTGATTTTACATCCCATATGGTTAGCTAATGATTACAGAAAAGCCTTCAAAGAATGTATATTAATGACATGAGTTATTGCAGATGATAGGCTTTATGGATTATCACGAATATCAAGTGACACTTAGGATACAAACAACAATAGCATGCAATGTGTGAAGTCGTGTGAAGAAATGAGGTCATGAAAACTTAGCTTAGCACCTCCTGTTAAAAAAAAGGTTACTCAATTACAATAATGGTCAATTCTCAGCAGACAGAAAAAAAAAATCCTTCATCTGATTTCCTCCTGGGCATTTAGTAATGGAGGTCCCACCTGCTGTTTAACATTTTATCACGTCATTACCAGTGAAAACAATTTACTCTGGCAGTACTAACTGAGAGGAAGTTTTCACACATGGTTTTACAGGAATAGGTACCCTGAGTTCTGCATGTAATCACATTCTTCACGATGAGATTTCTCACTCGTAATAGGATTTTTAAAAAAAAGTCTAATTTTAGCTATATTTTTTAAAAAGAAAGACAAAAACCCAGGGAACATCTGATAAAAGAGGATATGATGCTTGTTGTAGTAGGCCTAAATAGGCCAAAACAGGCTTATACATGTCTTGGCTTACCCAGACACGTTTTTCTGCTCTCCCCCATATGAGGACAAGCAACCGTGAGAAAGAGGACAAAGAACCTGGAGCCACTGACTCTAAGGACTGTGGCTTGCCCAGACATGTTCCCCTGCTCCCCTTACCTTCTGTGCTGGGGGAAGCAACTGCAGGGAAAGGAATACAAAAGCTCTGGCTTCACCTGATGTAGTCAAGCTTGCAAAGGGCCATCCTGATTGGCTAATCTATGCCCAGAGGCCCATTGGTTTTGGGCTGTACTGATAAAAAGGGATGAACAGGTAACACATTGTGTTCTCTGCCATTGTAATCATGCCTGCTGCTGCTGCCATTGGTGCTACTACCTCATTGCATCCTGAACTGCCTGGCAACTCCACTGCCTTGAATTTACCAGGAACAGGCTCTAAATGCCTGCAGGCAATTGGTCTNTGAACTGCCTGGCAACTCCACTGCCTTGAATTTACCAGGAACAGGCTCTAAATGCCTGCAGGCAATTGGTCTGCATAGACAGTATGACATTGTGCCAAGCCTGCACGTGGCATTGCATCCTGCCTGCCCCTCTGCAAGGCTTCTGCTGAATCAGGAGTCAAGAGGAACCAGGTCAGAGACTGTGCCAGACTCCTAGCTGCCTGAGAAAAGAGCCTGGGAAAACTCCAAAGTCTCTAATGGCTTTGAGACTACAGACAGCAACCCCTCCACATGCTTTGGGTACTGTCTGATACTGTTTTGTGACTAAATACTTAGAGGCTTTTGTAATCTCTATTTGCCTTCTGCCATAAGCAGTCCATCTAGCGGCTAAGCAGGATAATTAACCACAAGCGGTTTATTGACGGCAAGAACCTTCTCTTCCAGTATAATGGTTGCGTTTGCTAGTTACCTCTTACAGTGTACTAGTTTTGCAGGTTCCCTGTGTGTATAAGTATCCAAACTGTGCATTTTGAACCTTGTAAATAAGTTTTCTGGTGATATTTAATGTTAATAAACAATTTTCATAGTTATTAACAATCTTCACCTGGATATAAAAATTAATATAAATTATTAATTGTGCATAATTTGTTACAATGCTGTACCCTGCACCTGCTGTATCAGATATGTATTTGCTTGTGTTTGGTCTCAACACATTGCTGCTGTGGTGGCCTGGCTTTGGCTGGAGGAGATAATCCTTCACAGAATGTGTGTGCAGCATCATTGTACAGGAACCAACGGAAGTGGAGTGAGAATTAGCACTCATAATTAATTATCCAATAATAAACACTTGTGGTGAAACCACAACCAGTCAAATTTCCTATCTACCTGGACAGCTACCTTGTGGAGTCTCTGCACTGGTGGCAGGAAGTGATGTGGCTGCCCCAACAGTAAGGGCTGAGCAACTCACTGCCTTCCTTGTTGGGCAGAGATTGCGGGAGGGCACTGATCTGGGCAGAGAGCTGGGAAGAGCAATCATTTGCAGGGGCTGCTGTTCCTCTGGGGGCTGCTGCAGGCAGCAGAATTGTGTGGGCATAATCCCACTGCCTGCTGCTGGGTGAGCAAATGGTTTCTATGTTACCCCAGAAAGTGGTGTCAGAGAAATAAGATGGTGTGGTGTGTGATCCAGCTTGGGTTGTCCTTGGTACTGAACTCTGTGAATGGAATTGACCAAGATACACAAGTTATCTTCACCATGGGCTTTGGGTAGCTCACAGATACCATGTTATAAGAGCACAGAAAAAGGAACTAAAAATTAGTTGTTGGTTTGTTTTTTTTTTTTTAGCTAAAAAGATGAACCATAAAAGTTTTGCTCTTTAGGAGGCTTATAAATGCTTACAAGCCCTGTGAATCTATCTGATGCTCTGTTCCATTCCAGCTTCCCTTTGAAGTGAGAGACTTGTGATAAAAGTGATGTACTTCATGCCTCAATCAGCATTCATATTGTGGTAGAATGTCAAATGCTTTTGCCAAGGATATGGAGCACATTGCTCAAGTTCCTGTGGACAGACAGATATAAACTCTGTCCTGAGAAATGTTCAGGTTACAAACCTTTTGTTACAAACCTTTTTCTCAACTCAACAAAACCCAAACTTGTTGTTACATGGTATTACAATTTAAAGCTATTACAACTCAAAAGAGCTCTTCAAAAGTGATGTTCATCTATTCTGATGCCTTTTCTCCATTGTCTAGTAAGATTCTCAGCAACTAAATCAAATGAATCAAAGAGAACTGTTGTGGTGAAGGGAGGGCTTGCTCCAGCTGAGAATGATGGACTAAAATGTACCAGTTTGGGGAGAAAGGGATTTAGGCCCATCTCACATGTGTTGATGCTAAAATCAAGTGCAGAAATGAAGAACTACACTGCCTTTTTTAACATCTTGTTATTACTGACATTTGCTTACAGTTTCTGTCTGGGGTCATTCTGCTGGCTCTGTCTATGCCTCTAGGGATTCAGGCCTAGAGAATATTTCGCTTGAGCAAAATATATACAGAATTGCACTGGGCTAGTTCCTATGGATGGCTCTGCCATGAGGATGTTTGTGCACTTCTACAGACTTTCAAAAGATGGTTTTAAAGTGTTTGCTGACTTAGAGCCCAGTAACGCTCAATGTCAGGGCACTGTCACTGCCACTGCTTGGTTTATAAAAGCACAGAAGTTAAATCACATTTTGGGCTCTTGGGTGGTTTGTCTGTAGTTTCAGGAAAGCTGCTTTGCCTGCCTCTTATCTGAGGAATGGAGGGCAGTGATGGTTGCCAGCTTGACACAGAGTTTGTGATAATTAACTTTTGAAGATGAAAAGCTACTTGACTTGGTAACAGGGTTTTGGCTTACATGTCTGCTGATGGGAGACAAGAAGAGCAATAGATGAAATTGTGCAGAGACAAAATCCAAGTAACTTCAGACTCCACTGAGGTTTAAATAAAGCCACTGCAGCACATTCATTTTTCTTAGGGATAAGTAATAACTTAGAAAAAAATATTATAATGGACAAATATAGATTTGAAGTCTCACTCAGCAGTGCACTGCTTCCTTTCCTGTGCAATGATGCTATGAATTTTCACTTCAGGCTGCCAACCACTGATTCATCTTCATATAATCTCTTGCCATTAAGCTCTGGGTGAGTTTGGTTTAAAAGTTAAAGTCTGAAGTGGGGGTTATATAGGAGAGGGACCTCCTCAATTCTGTGTTTGAACTCTGGTTGTCCCACTTATCTTTTTAATGTTTATTTCAACCGCAAACGCCTTTTTTGTGCCCTGTGGTCCAGTATATCATCTGGGATCCAAATTAACGAAAACACCCAAGCCATCTCTAACTCCATGGCTTTGACGTTTTGGCACCGCCTCGTTGCTCATCTGAACTTAGTCTGTAGCTAAAAATTGTCGTGTCATCCACAATGGTGAAAAATAATTTGGTTCAAACAGAATTCGGTCGCTTCGAGGATCAAAAGAGTAATAGATGAAAACAGAGTAAGTTAGAGGGTTTGAGGGTTGATTCGAGACATGTCAGACTCAAATTACCTGCCTCTTTCTTAAAGTTAAAATGAAACACGAAAGCTAGGCCAGGCAGAATCTGAAGTAAAGGGTCTTCCAATTATGCTGGGAGAAATCTTGGGTCCTCTGATCTCTTTCCTCTGAGCTTGTGCTGATAATCACTTAACACTTTCAGTGAGTGCATGCAGCTGATGTGAATTAGCCTGTAAGAGAAACCTAAGCATTCCAAGGTGTATGCCTTGACACAGCATGACGCTGCTCCTGCAGAAAGCCACAAAGCAATTTAATGTTATTAATTGCTAGCTGGCTGATTAGATTTACAAGGAATTGTCAAATCTTAAAACCTCAAATAATAATTTCTCACAATCCCCCGATTTATTATGCCATTAACTTTGCTCTAGCATGTCTTCCAAAATGAAATCACTAACTGTTATAAAACTGTTATTGCATATTTTAATTTATTTCTCCCTCCAGTTAGGAAGTGCCTCAAAGACTTGTTTTGGTGTTCTTTACTGTCACTATCTTTTCACATATAAAGCAAAATATTTGTAGCTACAAATATGCGCAAATACGTACATTGTGATTCTCAAACCTTTGTCACTCCTTGTTGATCCTGGAAGCTCAGAGATCATAGAATCATAGAATGGTTTGGGTTGGAAGAGACCTCTGAAAATTATCTAGTCTAACTTCCCCCATAGTCAGCAGGGACATCTTCAACTGGATCAGGTTGCTCAGAGACCTGTCAAACCTTGCCTTGAATATCGCCAGGGAAGGGGCCCCAACCACCTCCCTGGGCAACCTGTTCCAGTGTTCCATCACCCTCATAGTAAAGAACTTGTTCCTAACATCCAATCTAAATCTTCTCTTCTCTAGTTTGAAGCCATTGCCGCTTGGCCTATCACCATAGCCCTTTGTAACCAGTCTCTCTCCATCCTTCTTGTAGGCCCCCTTCAGTTACTGGAAGGCCACTATTAGGTCCCCCAGAGCCTCCTCTTCTCCAGGCTGAACTACTCCAGCTGCCTCAGTCTGTCTTTGTAGCACAGGTGATCCAATCCTCTGATCATTTTCATGGGCCTTCTTTGGACCTGCTCCATCAGGTCCATGTCCTTCCTGTATTGAGGGCACCAGAAATGGATGTAGCACTCCAGGCGAGGTCTCACCAGAGCAGAACGAAGTGTCAGAATCACCTCTCTGGATCTGCTGGCAATGCATCTTTTGATCCAGCCTAGGGTGTGATTTGCCTTCTGGGCTTCAAGTGCACACTGTCTGCTCATGTCTGGCTTCTTGTGAGAAGTATCAGTATCATGAGAAATATCAATAGTTTAGTTTTTAGGAAGAACCAGTTTAGTTTTGGAAGAACCAGGTGCACATCTGTACCAGTACAAAGGAAGAGGAAGGATGTGAAGGCAAGACAGTAGCAATCCAGGGCATTTTAGTGCAAGTATACACTAAATAGATAAAGATTTACCTCACTCAAGGCATCCAGGTTAGGAAAGTAATTGCACTTTGATCTCTACATAGTCAGTGGAGAGACAGAGGTGCTTCCAGAGGGGTGACTATTTTCCATGAGTTACATGGGATCATCAGCAACTACATTTCTACCTAAGTATTCTAAGTGCTCAAATCTAGCTAAATAAAATATGGCAGATTTTGTCAAATCATTTATCGTTTGCAATATTCCTGGAAGATTACCATCCAGTTGCAAGTAGTAGCTGATGTCAGAGAATTAAAAATGGATCAATATTAAAACTCTCTTTATTTCTCAGAAAATCTAGTGGTGAAGTCAGATTAATCTGAGTTTCGGAAACTTGAAACACTGAAATGATGTTTCCCTTTCAGTGGATTTGGCAAATGGACATTTCCACTCTACATTGACCAGGCTACCAAACTCTTGAAGATTTTCTCACATGAACCTGAGTTTACCAGCCCCTTGGTAACCCTCCCAGGTCACTCCAGTCTCAGGCACACAGGTATTTTGGCTTGTGTGTGTGTGGGCAGTACAGTGGCTGCATGTGGGAGTGTTGTGACCAGAGCAGTGAGGAGTACGCAGTTACACAGCACTTCCTATTTCTGCCTGACGGGTTCTAGCTTTCACTTAAGGCTCACTCAGAACGCTAAAGCACAGGGATGTATTGCCAGTAATGTGCTTGTCTGGGCTGTTACACACTCCCATGTTCTTCTGATGAAGATATGACTTAGTGGGCTACTTGAATTGCTGCTGGAGCTAGGGATTTTTGGAAAGAGGTCAACACGCTCAACAGCTCGTACTGCTAGACCCCAGCTGTGATGAGGAGAGTTATGGGACTGCCTTTGGAACATACTGCATGTGTCAAATAGCCTGCTTTCTCTTTCTTTCCTGTCCAACACTGACTGATGGTGCTTTCCCTGCAGCTGACTGTCAGTGTGAGATACCAAAACAGGAAAAGCACACTTTCATTATTTACGTGTCAGAGAGAGGGATATGTAGCAAAGGGAGATGATGTGAAGTGTTAAATCCTTTAAGTAAGATGCTTAGGAAAGCATTAAGGCACTGCTAAAAGCAGCTGAGTGTTACACCTTAGTGCACTGGCTCTGTTGACATCCCCTGAACCCACAGTGCAGGTGTTTGTGTCAGAGAGGATAACGTGTCCACAGGCAGGGTGTTTGAAAGTGACTTGTCCTCTAAACTGCCACAACCTTCATCCCATAATGGATGACATATAAAACATTGTTTACAATGGGTAACCTTGTGCTGCATTACCACTGTGTCCAGTCTGGGTCCCCAGTGCTCTGCTCCTCCTCTACCGTCACTGCATCAGCTCATCTCCAGCAATACCACTGCCCAGGTGGCTCCTGCTGCTGGGTTGGGATGTGGGTGGAGGAGAGGAAAGGTAGAAATGGCTTCTTGTACAGATAATGCACAGAGAGTGATACAACAGCAGGTTCCTTTAAGCTGCAAAATTTTCTCTTTTTTAAAGGTGAAATGTTGACAACACGGTTATATTAATTGCTATAAGAATAAATGAATATTGATTAATGTGGGTGACTTACCTGAAACTGAATTGTCAGGGCATGTCATTTAGATTTCTTCTGAATGATTTTAAAAGCCAGAAAAACTTCAGAGCTGCACAAATACATGGGCATTTCTATTTATTTTAAATACCTTTTTATGCCTGTCTTCTCCAATCTGGATGTGAGGATCGAGTGCACCCTCGTTAAGTGTGCAGATGATGCTAAGCTGGGAGGCAGTGTTGATCTTGTGAATAGGAAGACTGCAGAGGGACCTGGACAGTTGAATTGATGCACTGAAACCAATTGTGTAAGAGATTCAACAAGGCCAAGTGTTGGGTACTGCACTTGGGTCAAAACAACCCCTTGTGATGCTACAGGCTTGGGAGAGAGTGGACAGAAAATTGCTCAGCAAAGAAAGACCTGGGGGCCTTGATCAACAACTGTCTGAACACAAGACAGCAGTGTGCCCGGGTGGCCAGGAATAGCGCGACCAGCAGGACCAGGCAAGTGATTGTACCCTTGTACTTGGCACTGGTGAGGCCACACTTTGAGTACTATACTCAGTTTAGAGCCCCTCACTACAGGAAAGATAT
>VWYK01111681.1:1129-19625 GCA_013399775.1 Semnornis frantzii | reverse complement strand
ATTACTTACGTAGCCTGTGAGTGGATTGGTTAGGGAAATGGAGACTGCAGGAGAACACAGAACACTCTAAAAGCATAGAGCATTTTACAAGCTGTCTGCCTGACCTTGAAAACTGATACTCACTGGTCTAAACGGAGGATATATTCACAGTTTTGTAGGATAAAGTACCAGGACACCAGGCTCTTTTTCTGTCTTAGAATACTTTGTCATAGTGCTAAAATACTGAACTGCAGTTGAGAACCATCCGGGTATATACATTTGTTACATCTGCTTCTGTAGCATCTCCCTAGGTAGGGTTCCAGATGTCCTTTTATGCCTTTCAAAGAAATACTAATAAAGTCTGAATTTTCTAAAATTTTCTTGGGTCTTGGGAGTTGTTGTAAAAGTTCTGAACTCCCAGAGTCTGCTGCCTTTGACATTCCTATGTTTATTCTGTACCCTCTTTCTTGGATGAAATGTTCTGTAAAGCATACTTCTCTATCTCTGATAAATGGCATGCATCTCTGTGGGAGAAAAAAAAAGTTTTAACCTCTAAAACCTGGATATTAAGTTGTTTACAAGGTTTCCTTTTTTTTCCCCTTAATCATTCTTACTACTTGTGTTATGTTTTCTTTCATTGTAAGTCTTAATCTTTCTAATTCCAGTTGTCATGTATTTTTCCTTTATCTTTTGCTTTTATCTTTCTTTCACATTCAGATAATGCTGCCCTGAGAAATTTCTTTAGGCCGTGTTTACTATTTGTGCAATGGAAACCTGCAGACACTAACCAACCATATTTCACTGCTCTCTCCTGCCAGCAACATGTCTGAAATCCTCAAAGCAGGAGACCCATCTCTGTTAAGTAGTGCTCTATGCTGCCAGGTCCTTTTCCTATCCCAGGACAGGTGGATGCTGTGATGAAATGTCTTCGCTCAAAATAATGCTTTCCCTTGATGTGAGGTGGTCTACTCTTGTTAATGATAACCAGGATGGAGGCAACACTCTGCAGCTCTTAGGTGGACATAGACCATCGTAGAGTTTCCTTATCACAAACCTGCTATTTGTCTTACCATACCCATTATCCCTGTTTGATGTGGTGCTTAAAGGGCTTGTGACTGGATGAGTCTAGCTTAGTTGTGCTATCACACATCCCAAATGTGTGTTTCCTTCAGTGGTGTTTTCCAGGTTCCCATCTGTTCTTTTACTTCTCTCTTAGAAAAAGGACTATGTTGAGCTGTGAAGAAGTACTATGCTGTCAAGGGAGAGTGTCATGATCCCACAGGGTACTTCTCCTGCATTAAGCATCAGGGAGCCCAGGATGACTTGGCTTTGGAATTGTTATTTCGTTCTTTCAATCTTTATTTCTTCCACTGTGTTTAGCTGCTGAGGAGTAGAACTGGTGATAAATATGTGTATCTAACATATTTCTGGAAATTACATTAGCCGTAAAGTTTAAAAAGGCAAAATTATACATTTCTGGAAACAACCTACCTAAAATGATTGTTTAATGAAGAATTCTGCTTCAGTACATAGGGTATTCTTTGGGGAACAGTTTGAGTCTGAGTATTGTGAGCTTTTAATGTTATGAAGTAGGTATAAAGCACAGTGATAGAAGAGTTGCAGTCCAAGAATAACTCTGTACTAAGTTAAGTAGAAAAAGTTATTTGACTGTCTAGCAGTAAAAGGTCACTAGCACAGCCAAAACTCATTTAGCTTTTGTTCTCTGTTCCTGTTGTAGGTGATTGCTTTCTTCACATGCTAGTTTTGATATTTTGGCACACTGTGAATGACAGCAAGCTGTTTAACTCTTCCTAGCTTTGGAAACCACCACCACCCCGCTTGTGTGAAATGACAGTCTCTCTGTAGGTTTTCATAAGTGTTCTTTAAAAGAGAGCTTAATCTGCCATTATTTATTTTATTAGATTGAAATATGTTCTCGCTGTCTCCTTTGCTGAGGGTTATTGCTTCAACAATCACAGGCGAATCTGATTTACTGTAAACAGCTATAACAGCAGAGGAGGTATGTGGACTGTAAATTGGTTGGAAAACAGGAGTAATTTGCCAGCAGAGAGAAAACGACATTAAGTTAAACTGGTGTAGCATTTACTGTATTCTTGTATCATCAGCTACGCCAACTTAACTAAGTATTATGAGAAGCATTATGCTAGTTCTTGTTTTGCCACTTGTGTCTGCGCTATCAGAGAACATCCAGAACATGACAGGGTATGGTACTGGCTCGGCTCAGTTGTGACTGGTAATGGAACAGCTACAAAGAAGGGACTGTTCCTCCTTCGTCCTGAGGGGGCAGTTGTGATTTGGATACTGCAAATAATTTATATTTGATTTTGTCTAATGAATCAGAAAATTGAGGGAGTTTAAAAAAAGCTTCAATGGAAGATTTTAAGTGGGGGCAGGGAGAAGGCATGAAAGCTCAGGATACATTTGAAGAGAAAGTATCGTAGATGGGAAAAAGCTCTTGATACAGTAGTGCATGGAATGTTTCCTTCAGCCAAAAACAAAGCTTAAATCTCCTAAGTCTCCTCTCCTTGCAAAACTTCAGAATCAAGTAAATTAATTCCTGCACTCCACTCCCAAAGAAGAGGTGGGAGATCAGTGTCCTAATGGTTACAATGCTCTCTCAGTGTGCAATATCTGGATTCAGTTTCTCCTGTGTCTGGAGTTTGAATCCATCTCTCTGTCTCTCCTGACTCGCAGGGCAGGGGCAAGGCTGGAGAAGGGTGCTGAGTTCCCAGTAGTTGAGTGTGCACTGGAGGAGGTACTGTGCAATCACCTCTGAGTCCTGACTATCATACTAGAGCTTTCTCATTTAGAGGTTATAAAACTCATCCCACTTTATCATTCATTGCTTTTCTTAGTCCAAACTATCTCTGGAGCCATGGGAAGTTGTAATCATGCAATTTATATGATTTATTGATTGCACTCAGCAGCCACTCTGCACTGCTGTTTCCATTTCTTCTGAATTGGATCCATTTAAAAGTTTGATAATTTTTTTTCAAATAATACATAAATATATAATTACAGGTAGTGTAACATTATTGGCCCATCTCATTCGGGAAAGAATTGATATAAGTAAAAATTATTTTCAAGAGTGATTTAATTCAGAGCAAAGCCTCATGTTTGAGTTTTGTTTGGTGTGTGGGTTAGAGGGCTGCTGTTTTAGTGCAGGAAACAAGTGCCATACAGGAGACAGGTGCAGGGTTTTATGTGGTGTGAGGGGCAGCTTCTGTACTCGCTAAAGCAGAAAATGCCGAATTTTACAATACTAAAAAAAAGAAAGAAGCTTTTTAATATGCGTTTTTCACATAATGTCATTTATGCCTCCCGCTAACGTTCTTTTCGCCCGTGGTGAAAAGCTGTAATTAATCTGCAATTAGAGCCCTCTTGGGCCCGATCGCCTCCGCCAGGGGGCGCTGTTGCCGCGAGAGTGGCCCCAGGGCCCCCCTCCCTCCGTCAGCCCAGCGCGCTCCGCGCAACCCTGCGCTGCCCTCTCCCTCCGTCAGCCCCTCGGAACCCTGCCCTCGCCCCTTCCCCCTTTCCCGCGTCGGCCCCGCGCAACTCTGCGCTGCCCCCAGCCTCTGTCAGTTCCGCAGAACCATGGTCCCCGCCCGCTCAGGCTCCGCACCACCAGCCTAACGACCAGCAAAGCGCGGCTGGGCGAAACGCGGTATACCGTCACAGCCGCGGTGTGTCCTGATAGGCAGGCGACTTCTTACAACCCGATTTACAGTTGTTATTGAGGGGTTTGAATTGTGTTTTGTTCTGTCCCGGCTCCTCTTGAGCATACTGTACTGTAATATTCCAGATGGCTGTCATCTTCACAAGAGATAAGAATTAAGAATGATAATAAGGGATATTTTATTTAAATCCACTTCTTTATCTTTCATTTCTTGTTCACATTCTGTTATGCCCTGGTGCCGTATCCTAAACACTTGAGGATTTTGCAAGGAGTAAAATAACTATTTAAATTAGTATATTATCTCAGCACCTTTCTCATTAGTAAATTATTAAAGCAATAGAGCTGGAGCCATTTCACAGGGAGGAATATGCCTCAGAAAGTAAAAAATCTGGTTTTAAGTTTTGCTTACAGGTGAAGAGTTAATTCTGGAAGAGCCCAACCTCTATAATTAGGTGGGAAAGTGTCACGCACAGGTACACTCATGACTGAGCTGAAGTTAGTTCATTACACTAACAACAGACTCTTAAAATTATCATAGACACACAGAGAGAGCATACCACACATGTTTTGTGCTGTTTCAGGTGTTGCATGATGGAATAATTATATGCTTCATTCCTATATACCTGTTTGAAAACAGAACATCGAGAAGTGTGAGGCATTTTTTAAATTTAGATGCTGAATGGTAGAGTGTGTAGTACAGGCTATGCAATAAGTAGAACTGTTGAAAAGACTTTGTAAAATTTGGCTAGGTTTTTTTTTTTTATTTGTTGGAGCATCAGAAAATGTTCCGCTCATGACTAAAATTTCCTCAAGCAAAGGCTGCAAACCAGTAAAGTGGTCCGGGAAATGTGCTGTCTCTGTACAGGTCCATGTATCTTGGATAGTGATTTCTTCACAGAACGAAGTGGTGGTGAAGTAAAGAGATTGTGCTGAGCCTCTAGCCCTCCTTTGTCTCTGCACCAGATTTCCTAGAGTGGATGGATGTGTTTTCTCACTTGTAAATGTGTACTTAGAGTTAATGTTTCTTGAGACAGTGACCAAATGAGTCTTGGCATTGTCTGACCCTCCTTGAACATACTTGAATGCTGATTTGAAATGGAGCTATTATTCCTGGTCAGTGCTGGTGATGCTCCAACATGTAACAAAGCCAAATTTACAAATGTCTATATAGTAATGAGTGATCGAGGTCTATAAAGTGGTGATTCTTTGAGGCCAATTTTCCTCAAATATCAGTATGAAGAGGAAACAAATGAATGCATTGACACTGCTGTAGATTTGTGTCTGTGTAGCTACCATCTGTGTAAAAATAACTTTCTGTCCATGATAATTTTTACTGTCAGAGATGAAAGCGCTATTTTTTTTGTTGCTAGTGTTTATTCCCTGAAAATTAGGATTTTGGTTCATTGGAGTAGTGAAATGGAATCAGGCAGCTGCTGTAAACGGGTACTAATACACGTTGTGGTGTGTATGTATACTGATTTCAGAGTATACATACAGATTTAACATTTTCGTAGTCCAATAAGATTGCAGACATTGTTAATGATTTTAATAGCTTGCAAGTGTCTGTCTTTTGACTACTTAATACAAATTTCTGATTTTAGGATCTGTGCAATACATGTAATTCCCATTTTCCTAAGCGTTACTGCTTGCGTGTTTCTTGATATGCCCATGCAACATACTGCACTGATAGTGTCTGATTTACTATGTCAGTAAGGTTTGGAACTAAAACTATGAGCTAGGATGACAAAATGCCTGTATCAACAGGGAACCTTGAAATATCAGTAATTTGCCAAACATATAAAACATGTGTTGGAAACTCCCTCCTTTTCAATGCAGTCACTCCCTTGTAGAAGACACAACCAGCTGATTGTTACTTGTAAATCTAGTGTAGCATGTTACCAACGAAGCAGTGGATATATAGAAGGAAACAGCCCATAAAAAAAATGCAGGTTCTTGTTACTTAACATGCACTACCTGTGTGTTTTTTGAGCTCCACAAAAGCATAAAATAATTATATGTAGCCAAAAGCCTCATCAGACTGATTGAAACATTTATAAAATGCTCCTCATCAATGGAGTGAAGACAACATGAAATATGTTTTAGGGAGAGGTATTATCTGCTAGAATCAATACAAACTTTGCAGGCAAATTACTGTTTCAGAAATGTGGGCAGTTTTAGCAAATGCACACTTACAAACTCCTTTTGTGCACAATTAAAATGCTGTCTAAGGAAAGAGTGAGGACAGCTTTTGAAAGCCAAGTCATCATCACCTAACTACCCTGGAAATACCACTTAAGGAAATTTCAAAACGGTGGGCAAGACCTAGAGAACCTCTGTGGTTTTCAACCCCCAAGTCTTGCAGTCAGTAATTTGCCTTCCTATAGGTTTGTGTGATATACCATCAGTTATTTAAAGCTTTAATTATTAAATACTTTAATTATTTAGTCCTTTTTAAAAGTCCTTTTATAACGAGCTTCTCATTGTAGCATTTTTCTGTTGAGTTTTGAGTAAGCTCTGTTTGGCTCAGTATAGTTTGTTTGGTCTCCTTATACTGGGACACAGAATCATAGAATGCAATGAGTTGCTACAAGGTCTCCCTGGAGCCTTCTTTTCTCCAGGCCGGTCAATGCCAACTCTCTCTGCCTGTCACTTCAGCAGGGCTGCTCCAGCCCTCTGGTAATTTTTGTGGCCTTCCTCTGCACCCTCTCCATCAGGTACATATCTGTCTTCTGTTGAGAGCCCCAGAACTGGACGCAGTACTTCGGGTGAGGTCTCATCAGTGCAGACTAGAGCGGCAGAATCACCTCTCGATCTGCTGGCTGCACTTCTTTTTGATGCAGCCCGGGATGTGACTGGTGTAAAGACATCTTTGCCTTCCATCCAGAAGGGTTATATAGGTGGAAAGAAATTTAGGTGATTGTCCTTAAAAGGCCACTGTAAGTGTAGCCATTTGATGTGTGTGCATGCATACAGTTAATCTAGCATGTCCAAAATGATGCCTGCCTTGCTGTCCTTTGGTGTTTCCAGTTCACTCTGAGACTAGACAAGGATAGGAACATGAATCTGAATTTGTGTTCTGTGTGGCTACTAGAAAGCCTGCATGTACATTCCTCCCTGAATATGTGCAAATATGTTTGTCTGTTCAGAATGCAGTTATTGATGCACCAATACCATGCTGAACTGTTGGTGGAGTTCTGTGGGGTTTTTTTTTGGCTTCTTTGTGTTTTGGTTTTGGTTGGGGTTTTTTTTTTTGTTTGTTTTTTGTTTTTGTGGGGTTGGGTTTTTTTTGTTGTTGTTTGGTTTTTTGTTGTGTTTTTTTTTTTTCTCCCCCAGAACCTAATTCAATCGACTTGACTTCCCTATGCCTGCTGGCCATGCTGTTTCTGGTACAAGGCAGGATGCTGGTGGCCTTAGACAGCGAAGCACACTGCTGGCTCATGTTCAACCAGGTCCTTTTCTGCAGGACAGCCACTCTGTCCCAAGCTTGTAGTGTTGCATTGGAGTTGTGACCCAGAGGCAGGACCCAGCACTTGGCCTTGTTAAACCTCATACAGTTGACGTTGGCCCCATTCATCTAGCCTGTGGACATGCCTCTGTAGAGTTTTCCTACCCATTAGCAGGTCAGCATCCCCATTCAGTTTGGTGTTATAGAATCATAGAATGGTAAGGTTGGAAGGGACATGAAAGATCATCTAGTTCCATGCCCCTGCCGTAGGCAGGGACATCTTCCACTAGTACAAGTCACTCAAGGCCTCATCCAACCTGGCCTTAAACCCCTCCAGGAAGGGAGCAGCCGCAGCCTCCCTGGACAACCTCACCACCCTCACTATAAAGAACTTCCTCCTGACATCCAGTCTAAATCTTCCCTCTGCCAGTTTAAACCCATTGCCCCTAGTCCTGTCATTACAAGACCTTGTAAATAGTCCCTCCCCAACCTTCCTGTAGGCCCCCTTCAGATACTAGAAGGCTACTATAAGGTCTCCTGGAAGCCTTCTCTTCTCCAGGCTGCAGAGCCCCAACTCCCTCAGTCTGTCTCCATAGGAGAGCTGCTCCAGCCCTCTGATCTTATCTTCAGACTTATTGAGGACGCACCAAATTACTCCATCCAGATAACTGAGAAATACATTAAACGAGACTGCCCCAAAACTGAGCTCTGGGGAACACCACTTGTTTGAGTTCTTTTATTTGTTGCAGTTATATCATTACTATTTGCTGTTATAGCAGTATATTAAATAGTTTTGGTTTCAGTGCAGTTAACACATATTTAAGGCACCCTAAAAAAGTATTTTAAGAAGCTAGGAAAAGAATTCCCTCCAAAACCTCTCAAAAGTTAATAATGGTGTAGGCAAATATTTAAAACAATGGAAGGGTGGCTTTAAATTTCCTTTTTAGTCTCAATTATTTAGAAGGTCAGTTACTCTCTAACTTTCTGGATGATTTTTACCACAAATGTCTAATTTGGTTTCATGCCAATTTGAAAGGTTCAATTACATTTGGTAAAATTGAATGTAAGATTGGAAAGTTTTTATCTTAAGTTGAGTTTCTCATTTTTCTAGCAACCACATAACCACTCTAGATAGAATTTCTAACTAATATTGGACAAACAGTTAGAAATATGTAGACATATATATGACAGAAAATCTCCTATGCCTCTTTATTTAGAGCTTGTCTTTTGCTGGTATTGCAGAATCTATCTGTCATTGCGGTTATTATTGCCTTTGAGTTTCAGGAGTTCAAAAAAATTATCTGCCTTCAAGTATTGCTTGACAGCTGAGGTGGTGAAGCTAACAGCAAGCTGGTTTGGGGTACTACTGTGTGTCTTGAGAGTCTTTGCTTGACTTGTCTAGTGATGTAAATGATCCCAAATGCTGAAGTCCTGCTGACTTGGATGAGAATTTAGCCTGTTTAATGACATAAGTGATTATAAAAGTAAGATTTAAATCTTATTTTCTACATAGTGTTTCCAATATATTTTTAGACTTTTGCTCTTTTTTTTTGCTTGTTTGGTTTTTGTTTTTAAATTGTAGTTAATTTTTTGTTTAATGAAATGTGAGTTAAAAAAAAAATGTATTTTTTGCATCTTAGTAAAGACTTGCAATATATCCTATATATATATATAAAAATGTAGTTTTCATACTAAAAAATAATTTGACAGCGAAATCAAATTTCTGTGAATAGAAAAAGCTACAACTTTTTCATTGCAACCTGGTATTCATTTGATCAATTGTTAAGGATTACAAAACTGAGCCAGAGAAATGCAGTTTTCTGATTATGCATTTTAAATTCTTCCAGCTAATGTTATCCTTTGAAAGAGAAACTAGAGTGCAAATATTTCTGAAGTTAGCAACTCTGTAAATGCACACAGCATTTGGAAGCTGCGGCAAATTAGGTAGGAGTGTTCATCTCACTCAGTGTACTACTTTAATGTAAATTATTTCCTGAATATCTTTTCTGCATGCAGGGAGCAGTACACAACAGATGCTTCAGATGCTTAACTAGGATGGGTTTAAAAACAAAGCATCTCCATAAAACCTATCCTTTCCTTAGCTGTCAGTATTTCATTTGGCACTGGAATTACTTCTCAGAGGAGAGTTCATCTAAGAGCTGCACAGGCAGCATCTCTGCCCAAAAACAAATGTTCGATATGATGGAAGGCAGACTTGCTACTGGTACACGATTCCAAGGTGGAGTTTATAAACCTGTGGAGTCCGTAAATATTCTAATATGCTTGTGCAATATTAAAGGGAGGGCTTTATCATAGGAGTATGAAGACTGTCGTACAATAACTTGCTCCCACTGATCTTATAAATAGTCTGCAGCTTGTTATATTTTAATTCAGAACATGTCAATATATAACTACATATGCTCTTTCAAAAATGAACTTTGGCAGTTACTAAAATGGAGAGCAGACTAGTTGGCTCCACAGATGGGACTTGCTTCTACAAGAATTGTGCATAAACCAAAGTAGTGTTAATAAATAGTGTGAGCTCTGGATGAAATATGGCTTGGGAAATACAGAAGTGCACTGTGATGAATTGTTAATTTGAGAAGTGATGCCTGACTGTACATTTAAAGATGCATACAAAATGCCTGTATGTGTCTTTAAAGAGGGTCCTCTGCTACGAGTGCTAAATTTTAGTCTCAGTGTTTATTTTCTTCCTTTTCTAAATAATTTGTATCCTCTTTGTCATTGCTTCCTGCCAGTTTCTGTATCTATCCAAATGACAGATTTTTTTTCTGAGTGTCGTGAGGCATTTTCTGTGTTTTTAGAAAGTGCCTTTTCTTGATGAGAGAAGTAAGAGTAGTTATTCTACTGGAATATATGTGAAGACTCCCAGCTCCATTACTAATGTAAAGATTCATCTCTTGAAAGTAATACTGCACAGTGTGTACTATCACAGACTTCTCTCCCTTGGAACTGACTGTTGTTGTTGAAGACTGTCAGCACACTCCGTGCTGTGTAATATAAAGAAAGGAGGATGGGACTTCTGCCCCAAAGGGTTTGCAGTCTGTTAGCTGCACAAAACAGATTAGATAACACTAAATATGGCACTGGTCAGATGCACAGATCAGTCTTAAAATGCTGCAGATCTTTTTAATATAACTTCCTCCTTTGATGGATGTAGTCTATGTTTTAATGAAAGTATAAAAATACACTTGGCTTCCCCGAAGATTTTACAAAAAGCTACGTCTGAATAACTGACAGGTAGGATCTATCATGCCAAGCTTAAGCTTATTGCTAAGCCAAAATATCTGATAAAGATGGTTTGCCTACTGGCAAAGAATTAATTGGATTTCATACTTGGAGTCTTTTCTTTTGCTCCATCATTATTATCATTGAGTTACAGGAGGCAGAGATACAAAAGACCTATTAAGTCATCCAGGCGATAGACTTCTCAAAGCCTTCCTTCTGTAGCCCTTCTTTTTTTCTCTTGAGACAGACTTTATTTTTATTTTTTTATTAAAAAAAAATCATCTTGTTATTCCTAACTGCCTGGGTTTTTCTATCATAAATAATTAATTTACCTTATTGGTGTACGTATCCTTCAAATATCTAGAGGCTCTTACAGTGTCTTTGCAAAGTTGTTCCTTAACCAACCTTTATATCATTAGCTTCTGGTGTCTTGATGTAATCAATCTCTTCAATCTCCACTTACCACTTTTGGAGCTTCTCTAATAACTTTCTCTGATGTGTTATCTTTCTGGTAGTGAGGTGTCCAGAACTGAATGCAGTATTTCATATGTGCCTGTGCCAGAGTCCTGGGGACTTTCACCTCTCTGAAAATGTGGACAAAACCCATTTTGCTTTATTGTACTACGTTGGGCAGCAAACAGGAGAGCAATTGATTTAGATGTCAACAGCTTCATACTATTTCAAGCGATAAAATTATTTATATTTTTCCATGAAACTGTGAATGGAATTGTCTAGTTTTTTTCCTCCACAGGAGTGAACTATATTTACTGAAAAGTTTTGGATTTTTTACCTACTCTTTATAATGTAGACAGTTAAAAGCTGAACGGATAAATAAGGTTAAAATAACACTGAGGGGATTGGCAGTGCTCTGTTGCTGATCTCTTCTTTGAACATCTGCAGGTGCTCTTGGCAGTAGGGATTAATGGATAAGAGCGGTTGGAGCAGGACTGATTTCTGCTGACTCACTATGGTTTATTAACAACAAATCGAGTATATTAGGGGTAGAGATGTCCCTAGGGAAGTGGCAGTCAGAAGAATTGGTGCTCTGTAGATGTGCCCTATTTGCTTGTGATTAAAATCAATACATTCTCACACTGAAAATGAGGAGAGTGTGCAATCAGGATATGTGGCCTTGGGAAGGATAATGGAAGAAGGTTTCTGCAGTAAACCCTCATTATTTTGAGGTGCATTGGGGGAATTGCAGCTGTGGTTTGTATCCTGTATGTAGCAGAAGATACAAGAAGATAGAAGGGCAGTGGGGAAGAAGAGGCTGGGGTAAGTGCAGCCTGTCCTGGCAGAGTGCTCCAGGCTTCTGCCCTGTGCAAGTGCAGCATTTTGACAGGCTGCCAGTCTCAGCCACCACCTATAGACTGCCAGCTAATGAGGATAGGTTTAGAAATGAAGGTGAAAACACATGATCTTACATTTGGTTTAATGATATTATGAAGCTTTAGAGACTTAAGGTTGCTATGACACGTTAAATAATTTTTTTTATATTTAGCTGCTTATGCACAGACCAGAACTATATCCAGTTAAAATTTTAGCAGGAAAGTGCAACTGCTGATCTGAAAGGGGAGTTTAGACTTCAAGCACTTGGGATACATTTTGACATCACATTTTCTTTCTTGCCTCTCCTGTGGGAGCTGCATGATCATTTTCTTGTTCAGTTTGACTTATTCAGTTTAGTGGCTGATTTATTGAATTCTCAGAAACCGACTGAGTTAAACTAGTAAGAAAGTTGTTTCCTTTCTTCCAATCTTCAAATAAAAGCTGTGTTTGGACATGCAGGTCTTTCAGGGCTGTATTCTTGGAAGAATTTTGGACCCACAACTGGTTGTATATCCATTCCCTAACCTGAGTTATTGTTTTCTTTTGATCAATTTAAAATATAGTTTTGAATAAATCTAGCTTCTTTCATATGAACATAAGTAATTGAAAGTAATTTAGTAAATTAATACCTATTTGCAGTGTTCTTTCTATGCTTTTTAAGAAGAATTCACTTTCATTCCAGTTGAGCTTGTTATAAATTATATATATCACTGTATAAACTTACTTTTTTCTAATAAAATAAATATGAAGATAATAAATATAAAGATACAACTCTGGAAAGTTTTGGCCATTTAAATAGTATTCATGTCATGTGCTCTCAAAACATGCAGTGTATATATTCTGACAGCCTGATTTGTTTGTGGATGAACCCATTTTAATGTTGTTATCTAAAGAGAATCACATCTTTTAAAGACTACCTAGAAAGTAGTAGTGCAGAATAAGACTGATCTAAATTCAGGCATTCTTCTAGTTATAATCCAAGATTACAACGTTGTTGACCAGGAAAATTTTAGTTTTGGTTGCTCTCCAGCTGTGTGTTTGATGCAGTGGGATTTGTATCTTTGGTCTCTGCATTCCTGTGCAAGGCCTGTGGTCTTGGGTAACTAGCAGGATAAATTGTTCTTGTACCATTCACTGCGGCACATAGTGTGGAGAGTGTCGGGCTGGTCCCCAGACTGGCAAACCATGGTCTGTTTGCACAGCTTTGGGATTTGTTCCCCGGTGCTTGGGACAGCTGTTCTTCAGTGTTTAGGACTCTCCCTGGAGTACCCAGGTGGAGGGAGATCCTAGTTACGAGCAGGAGACATGGTAGGATGCTCCCAATGTTTTATTTTACTCTCATATGGAGCAAGCCTGCATCTCCTGATAATACAAAAGAAAATTAAGCCTTCCAGATATACCTAGGTTGTTTGTTTTTTTTTTTCATTGTAGATGACCCACCCATTTCATTGTAGATAATCCACCACAGATAACTAGGCCTGTGTTGTCCCCAGCCTTCTGGCATGTTGAGGACAACAAAGAGGAATGAAGGGCTAAACTGCCTACATCATTACAGTCTAAAGTTTTAATTTATTTCTTAACTCTTCAATCAGGTTAACACATACAGCGTATGAAAGGAATGCATTGAAGGAATATATGCAGTCATCAGCCTTAACTAGAAGGCACCTTCTGCTTCCGTGCTTTATTCAATGTATCTTATTGAGGGATACACTGATACATGTTAAGGGAAGAGGAACCTGAATTAAATTAACTGAAGAAGAATGAATGCCTTACAAGCAGAGTAACATCATTCTTTCAAGTTTCTGAAGGGTTTTTTTAAGCACAAATTAATTTGTCTCTCAGCCCCTCAGAGATAAAGATCCTTTAACACAGGGCTGTGGCCAGGAGAGGCTGTTACATCATTTAGTCTGATTTTGCCCTTAGTGTCTGCCGGGCAAATGCTTTCTTAATGCCTCTCAGACAACCTAATGTGGCCTTTCCCTACTGTCCTTTAATAAGTTACTGATCTGAAAGAACTAAATGCTGCAAAGCGGATCACTGGCTTCTAGTTGCTAGACCCTTCAGGGTGTGATGCAGCACAGTTTATGACTATGAGCATCCTATACAGGAGAACTTACTGCCCTGAATGGGGATCTGCAGAACTGCTTAGACCTAGCCAGTAACAAAAGTTAAGAAGAGAGATCAGTCTCCAGTCTTGTGTCTCTCCAAAGCTTAGTTATTTAGCCCAGAGCTTCAGAAAAATGTTTCTTTCTGTTTGAGTTCATAGGCTGCAGCCCTATCCTGAAGACAGAACAAAGTGATTTTTTAGTTGTCATTTGTTTGTACTGCATTTTTTCCAAAGCCCCAGGAAAAGCTGATTGTCCTCTAAAGTGTAGGCAGTATTACATTTCTTTTACCACATGAACGAACAGGCGCTTGATGTACTTCACTGTGTTGGAGAATGTCTGGACTGCCAGAGAAAGAAAGGGAGCTTAGGTTTACTGCCAGTCCTCTGTCTCTAACCAAGAGGATATACAGTAATATTTTCCGGTGATCTCTTTTTTCTCTCTTATGAACAATGGCATTTTGACTAGACTAACACCTAATAGTGTCAAGATAGACAGTTCTATGTCATCCTCTTGTGAAAATAGAGAGGCAAACCTCAACTTTAGATAATGGCAAAACTCCAGGAATCACAGAATTTTATCAGTTGAAAGCAACCTCGAAGGATCATGTAGTCCAACTCCCCTGCCACAATAGGATCACCCTGAACAGATCACACAGGAATTCATCCAGGTGGGTTTTGAATGTCTGCAGTGAAGGAGACTCCACAGCTTGTCTGGGTAGCCTGTTCCAGGGCTCAGTCACCCTCACAGTGAAGAAGCTTTTCCTTATGTTCACATAGAACCTCCTATTGCTTCAGCTTGCAGCCCTTGCCCCTTGTCCTATCATTGGACATCACTGAGCAGAGCCTGTCTGTCCTCCTACCGCCACACTTCACATGAGGTCACCTCTCCCTCCAAGCTAAAGAGACTCGGCTCCCTCAGCCTTTCCTCATAAGGGAGATGTTCCACTCCTTTAATTGTTTCTGTGTCTCTGTAGTGGAGTATTTCAAGCAGTTCCCAGTCCTTCTTGAAACAAGGGGCATAGAACTGGACACAATATTCCAGATGTGGCCTCACTAGGCCAGAATAGAGGCAGAGGAGAACCTCTCTCGAATTACTAACCACACTTGTTCTAATACACCCCAGGATACCATTGGCCTTCTTGGCCACAAGGGCATGTTGCTGGCTCATGGTCATCCTCAACTCAGAGGTTAGTGAACTTGGAGGCATGTTCATTGGTTTAGACCACCAACAAATTACCAGAATGATATAGTCTGTGCCCTCAGGGAGATTGTGGAGTAGGTTACAGTTTTGTAGAGATGAAAATGTTTGAAATGTTTGTATTTCACTATGAAATGACTCCTCTTGGTTGGAAATATCTAACATACTATGGTGCTATATCACTTGCTTGAAGACTTCCTGCAAGATTTCAATGCTATGGGTTTTCCAAGTCCTTAATTACTTCCATTTTAACACGTAGATGTTTTAAAAATGTCAAGGAAGTACTAGAAGCAGAAAATAATAACACAGAGAATACATTTGCAGTAAGTTAGCTTCCCCTAGACTTTTTCTTTAAAATATTTTTCAAGTTTGTTTTCAAAGCAAAACCTTTGCCTTTGTATCTCTGCTGAAATATCAAAACTTAGAGTACAAAGGACTGGTAAATTACTTTTGAAACTATTCAATTCTTGCCAACTGTGAGTCAGCACTGCCTATCATTTTTGCTAAAATAGCATTATATTTCTTGTGTGACTACACTAATGTCCTATCTGCAAATTACTGCAGAAATTATGGAATAAATTAAAATTATGATGTAGAAAAGCATCCTATGTAAAGAGGACAATTTTAATGTAAGACACAGACCTTTGATATCAGGATATACTGGTCTTTACCTCTCTTAGGAATTAAAGTTACTGTATTCTCAATAAACGAAGTTAAACTACATGGCAAAAACTCTTAGCCATAGTGGTAGGGGCTGAGAGAGAAAGGGGGAGAGATAGAGATTTGCATTAACCACAACCACGTCTCGTGTTCTGAGGAGAGTTTTGTTTTGGTTAGGGATGTCTTACAAAGGCATGTCTTAGTGACTGGGCAAAGAAGTTATGACTTTCAAGGAGTCCAGTATGATTTGGAAGCTGAAGTAATGTAAACTGAACAATTTTGGCATGTAAGAGCATCTCTTTTGATGTTAGTGGAGGTTAGACTTCCAGTACCAGTCCCTTTTCTCCCTGTTTTCTCATTTGTTCCTCTGGGCAATCAGGCAGTTCTTTCAGTTATGAAATGGTATTTTGAGTAATTACAACATCACTTTTCAGGATGATGACAACTGATATTTCAAAAGTTTTCAAAGTCTGAAAAGGTTGTATCAAAAATTAGCATCTATTTTTTCCCTTCCTCCTTCATTATTACATCATTTTAATTGTCACACTATGATTTTGTAGTGTAAACTGTGTGATTACTTTGATTTTGATAACTTAGATGACATCTGTGGCCACATGGATCTTGTGGTTCTGTTGAAGTTTTCTGATCACTACTGCTTACTCCCTTGCTGAGTTCCAATCCATGATACTTAAGAGTGGTGTGGCGGAAATATTAATACCATTATAAGTGAAGGATGGTGACTTCAGAAGGTAAGTCATAGAATCATAGAATGCATTGGGTTGGTAATTTAGTTGGGGCAAATATCAAGGCAGGAATTATAAAATATGTAGTTTATTTCCAAAAAGCCCTGCCCACAAACTCTATACAAAATAGTTAAATTTGAATTCTAATTCTAATTCAGTCAGGAAAATCTTCACGAGGATGCTTATGGGCAATTCATTAATCTAGGAGAATCAGAAAATTGGAAAAAATTAGCCACAAAATGGCTTTGCCTCTCTTACAAATAAAAGGCAGCCTGGAGCCCTAGGGAATGTCTGTGCTACTCACAGCAGTAGAATAGGCATTTCAAGATAGTCCCTGGCTCCTTTGTGGCAGTGTTGGAACTGCTCAGCATCTTGATAGCCGTTGAGAGGCTTCTAGATCTTCCCAGGCTCTAGCAGGGTGCTGGGAAAGAGGCAGACAATCTCTGACCTGATCCTGGTTCCTCTTGGCACAGAGGTTTGCAGAAGTGCAGGCAGAATCTCTTGCAGATGTGCAGAGAACACAACGTCTGTGGCACTTCTCACCACGTCATGAGGCCTTCTCCTGGCAAACTTGGGGCACTAAAGTTTCCAGGTAGTTGAAGCCCAAAACATCAGGGCTATGCTGGTCTGAAGCATGAGGCAGAGCAGAACATGTCCAAGCTGAGAGCAGTGAGGTGGAGCAGAACAGCAGACACTGAGGCAGAACAGTGAGGCAGAGGCAGCACAACTGCTTGCAACTTAGCTCAATGTATATTACTTGCCTTAGTGTAATGGCTCCTTTGGCCACAGTGATTCACCAATTACAATGGCATTTGCAAAACTGACCATATTAAGTGAAACCAGGGCTTACTTACCCTTATTTGGGCAAGACACTAACAAGTACCTAAACCCCTATGGGTACCTGCTTATCACTTTGGGAGAGGACAAAACCCATCAGGAGAAGGGTGGGGCAAGCCAGGATATCTAATAGGCTCATTAGCCTTCCACAACAGTTGGAAGGGACCTTTAAAGGTAAATGATGAATTGCAGTAATTTAATTCCATAAGACATTAAATCCAGGGACTCGCAAAATGATCTCTTGTAAGAGAAGCTGTCATGGTCTGCAGGATACTATTTCTAAACAAGTCAAGCTCCCTGTTAAATGTTGAAGTCTAACATTAGATTTTATGGAAGAGGGATTCACAGTTGATTATTTATTTATTTTCCCCTCAACTATGACTTGAAGATTTGTGCTGCCACTTCTAACTACGTCAGTATGTGGTTAGGGAAGTGTGTTTCACATCAGTCACTCCTGAAGAGAAACAATGCTGGAGAGATTTCAGTGAAATTTTTGTTTCACATTGAATGGGCCTTTTACAGTAGGCAGGCAATCAAGTGACTTCTAGTACACTGGTGGCTGCTTTGCTATCACCTCAAAATGGATGTATCAAATACCTTCTTATGCTTTACATTTAATGGTCAGATCAACCTCTGCACTGCGATGTTAGTTTATTTTTAGTGTACCCTTTTTTTTAGTCATTGTTCCAGAGGACATATTTCAGATAAAGTTTCTTCATTGAATCTCTTTGGGGTAATTAGAGGAGGCTAGAATTGACTCATTAGACTCATTAGTGCAAAAACATGCCTCTCTCAGTTACTGGGAGAACTACTTCTGGGAAGCATGCATGCTTGTGTGAATAGGAGTGTATTAATCATGCATCAAACAATTTTTGTAGACCTACCCTCATTTTTTCCACAAAAGGAAAAAAAAAAAAAAAAAATATTTCTTTCCGGGTGTATNACTCTGTGATTCTCTGATTCTGTGACTCTTTGATTCTATCACTCATTTGGTGTCTTTCAGCACCTGGAGAGCTGACAAAACCTGTCAAAATGTGTGTTCTAATGATTATTTCTGCCCCAGATCCCTCAGTATGAGTCTTTCCTTCACAAAAGGAAAAAAAAAAAAAAAGAATATCTCTTTGCGTGTGTATATATTTTGGTTTTCTTTTTGAATGCATTGTTTTCGTCCTGAGTTCCGTCACTCTTAGACAGAAGTTGTGTAGTTTTTTTGCTTTCACTCCCTCATTGCACGGCTTGGCGTAGATGTGTT
>VWYK01111680.1:21720-35288 GCA_013399775.1 Semnornis frantzii | reverse complement strand
TGCAAACAAAATTTTGTTTGCAGTTTTGTTTATAACTGACTCATGGCTTATTTATTCTGAAATCACGGGTCTACCCCAGATCTATGATGATGAAAACTGCTCCCAGTTGAAAGAGTCTCTATGGAAACCAAGTTTGGTAAGATTCGATGGCTCAGAGAGCCTCAAAACATTTCATTTTAATTATCCTACATTTTTTTCCCCTCATAGGCAAAGCAAGGATTTAGAAAGAGCCCTGTCTGTATTGCTGGCACACCTAGAAGTAGTAGACAATAATTCTGAAGTGGGCATCCTCTGCCTTGTGCCTCAGGGATTGCGCCAACACTGGTGGAACGATCGTCAAGTTCCTGTACAGGAATGAAGCAAGGAGCCAAAAGGCAGTTGAGGGACTGGGACATTCCCCTCAGAGGCAAGAAAGACATCAAAGTACAATTCAGAAGGGAAATTGAGCAGCTGCCAGACCCAAGATCTGCTGTTTTACCTGAAGTTTAAAAATGAAAGAAAGCATAGTTTCTTGAGTATCAGAAACCTTGAATTTCTGTCAACCTTAAGAGAATCCTCTACATATACACTTATGTATCCATAGACATACATTATCTATATATACCTTATCTCTGAGAACTCTTCAGCTGAAAAAGCTTGGCTAAAAGGTATCATATCTGTTTTAATACTGGTCCCCAAGGCAAGACAGAGATCAGTTTGTTTCCTCCTTAGCAGAAGAGTGCAACAAAGAGGTGTATGAGATGACTGGGCTTTTTCTAGTTCAAGGAAACATCCAGACAGATTGGGATCCAATTAAGAACTGAGTCTACAACCATATGCATTTAGGACCATGAGCAAATCATCCCTTGCAGTGTGCCCCAGTTTGTACCTCTGAAATATTAAGATAAATAGCTACCAGGCATTACATAAGCCAATGTATATGCATTTCAGGATGTGCTGACATGTTATATTGCCTCAGCACTTGGTCAGGAAAAACAACAAACACTATTGATATGACAATAATACTAGCAAACTACAGACATCTGCAATTACATTAAATTACAACTCTTTGCAACTCATAGTAGTCAGACGGGGTAGCATGAAACAGGAACCGTATTATAATCAAACTGTTTCATCTCAAATATTTGAGGTTTGAGGCATTTGGATTTAAAAACAAAAAGCTCAACAAAAAACTTATAGAGACCGCAGGTAGTTCATCTGAAACAAACCTTGCTTTTAACAAAAAAAAAAAAAAAAAAAAAAAAAAAACTTTCAACAACAAAATTTCCCAGTCAGACATGTTGGACTGCAACGTATTTTGTCACTCTTACTTTTCTGTTATCTTTGCTGTTAGTTTTGATCACAGTTCATATTTCCAATGTGATTCCTTCCTGTCCAGCAATCATTTGTTAGAGTATATACTTCTTTTTTTTTTTTAAACAAACAAACAAAGCTAGAATTGCACCATGAACCAATTGTTTTAGCTGAAAGCAGTTTACATACAAGAAATAAGGACAGCAGCATATGCTTGGAGTTACTGCTCAGAGATTAATATCGGGGAACTTCACCCTGGTATTAATACTTTCCTCTTGAATTGAATGAGACTTGACCTTGTCACAACAAGATATGGGGAAGTCTGTGGAAATGATGTTATGACATTGAAGCTAAAACAAAGGAATGTCATTGCATGTGTCAGAAGAGGATATGATGAGGGTCCTCTTACAGTAGTAAAATAATGCCAGTGTGACTCCTGAGAAACCTTCTCAGCTACCAAGTCTCTCTATGCAAAGGGAGTGCAATGGGAGAACCTGGGAGATGTCAGTACCAGAAGATGTGGATGGGGTCCCTAGCTTGAGCACAGACTCTATTGAGTTTAATGCGGCTGGACAAATTAATAATTTGCTGGAGATCTGGCCCACTGCAACCAAACTGAGAAAATACTGCCTCACTGAAGGGCATATAAATTACTCATCATCATGCTCAGGCAGTACTCCCCATTCCTCATTGTGTAAGTAAGGCCACATCATTTTCATTTGTGGGTAAGAGCTCTCAGTTCCTTGTGCCCCTCTCCAGTAGGAAAACCCCCACTTACGGTTGGTTACTTTTCCACCCGATGCTTAGCTGGGAGAGGTGCTCTGTGAAATCCCTGTTCCCAGCAGCTACTGCCTCACACAGGGGGAGTTCCCCCATGCCCCCTACCCTCCCCTCCCATTCATGACTTAACAGTACAGCCTTAGAAAGGGGATTTTCCAGTATAAACAGAGCTAAGCCAAACTCTTCTCCTGGCCTTTCAGTGCCCCAGCCCATATTTGCCCCACATGTAATTACCTGTGGATTTCACCTAGAAGACAGAGGATTTCACTTATAACCCCAAATAGGCAGGCTCTGACGTAATGGCAATCTAAGGAATATAGGTCAGGGAGGAGGACTGGGCACTGGATATGAATTTCTGAAGCAGAATGAGCAACCTTGTTAGAGGTGAAGATAGTAATCAGCAGTGGTCCTTGGATCTAAACATTTCACCTCCAGCACTCTTGAAGCTACAGCCCTCATCTGTTTCACTTTCCTATTTTAAGTTCCTGACTCACATCCTAAATATTGACTTCTATTTCTCTATTAGCATTGGATTTTCAGCCTCCATATTGACTTTGACTGTACCTATGGTTGATACTAAGCCTCTCAGGTCAACAAACTTTTATAGCTGTTAGCTGCTTAAACCACATAGGGCAGGAACTGGCACTATAGAGCAGTAGCTAGAAGCAGTATTATTGGGAATTATAAATTATTCCTCTGCCTGAACTTTCCCTCTTCTGCACATAGCTACATTAATTTTTAAACATGTGGCGAATGAATCGCACAGGGAAGACAATTAGGACTCTGTGACTTGGGAGCACCCACCACCACTAGCAGGGATGGATTCTCCTCTAGGAATAGTGAAGCAATGGAGAAGTTAAAGCAGGGGTACAACAGTATAACCTGGTCATACCTGTGAGGACAGGAAATACCCAGTCAGAGGATCAGAAGCCCCAAATCTGCCTTAGTTGTACACACAGACTTAATTGTCTCCTTTAGCTAATACTTTAGCAGGACACATAACTGACCTGTTGCAACCAAGTATCAGAGAGACCTGGCCATCCATCATTTGTAAAATACTTAATTTATGTAAGAAACAATAACAACATTAAAAGAACATTATGGCAGTGACAAAGCCAAGCCTAAAAAGTGAGGAAACTCATCAATTAAGATTAACTTATGCCTCATGGTATAATATTTTTCTGCAAACCACATACTATTTTTTGGATTGGGACTCATGCTTAGGAGTGGGGGACATGGAAGGTCCAGCTAGTCACAAGCTACGTCAAGTATTTTACTGACAGGGCTACTGCAGCACTTAGATGTGAGAGGAATTGTATATACCTACATCCCTTAAAAGATGTCACTTTTGGCACTGCTGACCTTGGGGACTTGCCTAGCGCATGTCCCTGCACAAGCAGCTCACAGAAATGGCTCATGTCCTGCCATTTCCCCTCTGCCACTCAACCTCATGGACAGGCAAAATGAGACCTGGATTTGTCTTAAATTTTAAGCCAACTCCATGTTCACTTTAATGCTTTCTAAAAAGTTTTTTGTCACTGAGGTAATGATTACTGGGATGATAAGCTATGAATTACTTATTCATGCAGTATTTTCAGTCCCTCATCAGCCCACTAGATCTTCTGTTACTGTTCCAGTCCTCCACATACTGATTAATTTTTCATGTGCTACCAGGCCGTTTTTGGAGCAAAGCCTGACAAACTAATGCAATCCGGCCTTTAGCAAGCTGTTTCTTTCCTCTTTTTATTTTTCTTACCCCATACCTTGAGTACAAGCCTGTGGAGGGAAGGAAGGCTCTGTCAGAGAACTTGTACAATATTTGTGATTTATTTTTAATAGCTGGCACGGAAGTCCCTGCAGGTCACAGGACCCTGCCTGTGCTAGGCAACATATTGGTGCTGTGCTAGGCAATGTATTGACTAGGAAAAGGGTGTCTTTTTCCCAGACCTTTTAACTAGGCAGAGTTAGTTTTCTCTTCCTGTGTAATGGGAAAGGCTATAAAGGTGCTGGCTGATCAAGTTCATGAGAAGGCCATGCTGGAACAGAAACCATCCAAGTGTCGGGAGATGAACACAGATCTGCACAGCACCACGATGCCTCTCTTCCCCCAGACAACATTTCCCCATTCCTCCCACCTCTCAGTACAAGCCTGAGAAACATGCCTTTCCTTTGCCTAAAGTCTGCAGAATTACAGTTTTCAAGGATTTACCACTTAATGGCTAAATTCTGGCCCAAAATTATGCTGTGTTCTCTCTGCCAAAGCACATACATGAGTTGTAATCAGAGAGCAGGTTTTTTCCCATCCTTCCTCCAACTTTGGCCATGAGGTGGAAGAAACAGTGGTGGGTTGCTCTCATTTTCCCTGCTGCACCAGGAATGATGTGTGCCTCATGCCAGAAAGCTGTAGCTCAAGTCCTGGCACAGAGAAAATACCAGGCTTGTAAGCCTGCATCCCCACAGCCTCAACAAAGCAATGGGCATTCTTCCATACCTTGTGGCAGCATCAAAACCATGAAGTAAAAGCCATGCAAAGGAAGCAGCACATTATATAGATTTGTGTTTTTGAGATAAAGGCAATTCTTCACCTTCTTCTTGATATACAGAGGTGGTATGGCCTTCTTAAACTGATGATGACAAGATGTAACCAGTGAGTAACACTTATTCTACACTTAACAGTTCAGTTTCATTTATAACCAAAAAATGGTGTCTTGTTCAAGATCATCGTGTGTTGTCTCTTGTAGTAGGCATGAACTCTTTTCCCAACATTTTTGTGAAAATATGCCCATGTCAGTGGCAGCACAGACTATGTGAGCTTAAACGCCATATGGGAACTGCCCAGCACCAATGCTTGGAGTACAAACCTAACTCTGTTTTGACAGAGATTCCCTGTACAGAACCAAATCTCCTGGACACTTAGTAGTTTTATTTGTCATCTGTACAATAATGAAAAGGCAATCCTGCCTTCAACAGACTGCTTTGAGGATGACTGCACTGAGGCTTGGGAGGGACTCTGATGCATGATGACCCTCAGATACCTAAACCTAATCCTCCTGATGGAAACATCAGCTTCAGTTCCTAACTCCACCTATACGTTACCGCATCAGCAAGACAGAGCAAGATAAGCCTCTTGTCTTAACTAGATCTCTACTAGCTGATCGATTAGCATTTTGAATGTGCAAAGCAAGTGCACTTGCTCCTGTGCTGCCCCAAATTCTACAAGTGATGCAATTTCCAGACATTTTAAAAGACCCACAAAGAGCAGTGTTGTGTGAATTACCTGCTGCCATCATGGTCCCAAGCGACCCGGACCAGATCTGTTGTGTGCCTGCTATCAGCGTCACTTGCATACTCTAAACAGCTTGTCCTTACCCCATCACTCCACACATGGGAGACTATCCCCTTATTACCCTCCCCCAGGGCCCTGACCTCAATTATTAACTGCGTTTAGCAAAGACATTATTAAACCTGACTCTCCACTCCCAGATGAGCTATCATGTGTCTCTCTTTAACCCAGCAGGGACCTTTTTCTCACCCCATGCCCTTCTTATTACCATTTAATGTGCCCTGAGGCCTCTGGAGCAACCCCAGATAATATAATTTTTAGAAGGAGGGTAAAAAAATCAGGAAAGCCCATTCCTGAAGATTTTTCCCTAACTGGCTCCAAAATACCTTTCCATTTCCTTTCTATTTTAATCACCCATCTATAATAACAAATTCTAAAAGCCAGGAGGTCTCTACAGTCACAGAAAACTGCTCAGCTGTGAATTAAAGCATGTTACAATTTTTATCAGGACACTAGTTCTTTATACCTGTGAAAACTGATCACAGCTGTCTATTATTATTAAAAAGCAAGTAGATATTAATAACTACTAATTAGCTTACATTTTAATAATGGATTTTATGCCAAACAAAAATAGGAGTGCCACTGAAATGTAATATAAAATGTCAGCAAATGTCTCCACTTTTGTGCTTGGCAAATACAGCTTTTAATGTGCTGATGCCATCGGGACACCAGAGTGCATTGAGCAACACTGGTGCCATCTCTCAGGGTTTGGCGCACGAACAGCTCTCCACCAGGCTGTGGTTGAGGTATAATCCTGGGTATAAGTTAGAGAAGTCTTAAGGTAGCTTTACTTCATAAGCATCAGCAAAAGCTCAGTGAGGGCTGGTCAGCTGCTAAATCGATGAGACCTCAACAGCTTCTAATTCTGTTTTATCCTTCCTTGCTCCTCTTCTGGAGGCTTTTACAAAGTGGAAACTGTCAGGAGTCATGTTGGCCAGGGAGTGCCTCTGTGTCGCCCACAAACCCCACAAGTGTCTGAGAGACCTTTGGTAAATTTGTAACCCTAGCTGCTTAGAGATAGCTGCAGTGTATCTGTATCTCATGGCAAGGCTATAGCCTTTGCAGAACCTATTCTGCAGCCACAGTGGCTGCCCATCCAGCAATGCATCTCTCTCATCTCACCGGACACTACATCAGAAGTCCTCACTGCGCTGCCCTATGGCTTCACCAATCACACCTCACCCTAGCACCCGATCTTGCTCCATCCACCCAGCTATGCCATTTCACACTCCTTCCGACATCATCTTGTGCTTTCTTGGGGCTCCTCTGGGGCTACACTCCTGAAGATTACCACCACAATTTCCCATTTTCACTACCATACTCCACTCCACGCGTATAAAGTGCCCAGCATCCCAAAGCCCTCATCTCTGTCAGAGCCCCTAGGGACTGCTTATATGGCCAAAAATACATTGCAATTATCAGTTGGAGAGCATGGAAACACTTGTCAAATCTATTCTTACCTTCTGGTAAGCAGCTGAATAATGCAGCAGCAGCCTTCAGCTCAAACACGGCAACCGAGTATTGCAGGCATGATGAAAGTTTTGTGGATGAGAATGCTCCCTCCCCTCAAAATATTTGTTTTCAATACCCACAAAGTAGTATAATGTCATTTAGTGAGTAAAATTCTGGCAGATGATGCACGATCTGGCACGGCTACAAGTACTGTAGGTGTTACGATACACACACAACATGTTTTACAAATAGAAAGTGGTTTCCAGAGTTCTTTAATATATTCTCATTTCCCCACCTCTGCCCAAAAAAGCTGCAGTTGTGAAAATACTGCTGCATACTGAAATATTAAACTAGAAATCTGAAGAGAGTTGGGTTGTTTTAAAGCTCGCTTTTCAGCTAAGCCTTCTTGCCTTTTTTTAAAGTCAGGCATGTTTTTAGCAACTTAAACAGGTTGAGTTACCCACAAGAAGTAGTAATTTTTCCACCTAGCGGACTGAGGTATTCATACCCTCTTTAAACATGTCTAAATTTATTCTCCAGTATTATTCAAATAGAAATATTTGCATGTACACCCTGAATCGGCTAAAACCCTTTCAGTACTAACCCATGAGCAGAAACCACACAAATGAAGATTAACAAAATGCACCTTTTTTTAATTCTAAGAGCCTTTGGGAGAAATCTTTCCAAAAATTCATCCTGTGTCAATTGGTTATTAATATTTCTTCATTTTAAAGGAGAATCCTGCTCAAGAGCTAACCTGGTACCTATACAACATGCAATGAGATATGACCCTTACACAAAGAACTTGCTGGCCAGGTGGATAAGAAGTCATTAGCCTAAGTTACAGGTGTGAGACCAAACCAAGAAGAGACTGAACCAACTGTTCAAGGCCACCTGAGACACTTGTGTCAGTACCAAGAACAGAAGGGTTTTCTTGCATGCCATTCCCATGCCTCAGTCACAACGCATGGCTTCCCTCCCAAGAAATCTCATCATCTGCTTCTCATGAATTTTCAAGGTGCAGAAAAGCTGAGTTTGAATTCATCCAAGTCTGTGAGGTCACCAACTATAGTCTCACGTGAAGTGACCACACTCATTTTCAGGAACAAAACCTCCTTGAATTTAGGCATGAGCAATGACTCATGCTGCAGTTTGCCAGTGACTGCCACATCCGAAGAAATGGTTGTCTACAATTTGTGTGGGGGTACTTCCAAACCAGACCTCCATGCAAAATTACAAAGTGGAGACAATAAACTGAGCCCACAAGGAGTATGACAAGGACCTCTCATGCAATGCTAACAGTGACATTAGCGCCAGACCAGCATCCTACACCTGAACCAAGAAGTGGGGGTGTAGGGACCTTACTTTCTCTAGGCAGTGCCACAGGACTATGGGCACGTAGTATAGCAGGATGGCACAGTACTAAGTCCTAAATCCTGCTGTCTTGGTCAGTTCTAACTATGCAGTACTCATCTGCATCATCAAGACATGCCAGAAGTTTCTTCTGGAAACCTGAATGACTGGGTAGATGTCTGCCAGTGACATCAAAAACCAGTGTCCTAACAGTTTCACAGGTACTTTCTTAATACTGATGAAGATGTTTCCAATTTGTTTCAGATTACAATCTTCAGGATATACACTGTTGTCAGTTCACACTCTTGGGGTGAGTGATTAGCAACTAGACAATGGGTTCTCCTATAGTGAGAATGACAAGGTGGAGGAACACTGCAGTCTGCTATCAGGTTTGTAGATACTGGAGGACCTCAGGGATCAGAACCTGGAAATTACTAGGGCTTCTCAAGTTTCATGACCTGTTTATTCCCACAGCCTACAACAATATCATGTTCAATCTGATACGGCTCTTCCGCAAAGAGCAGCTTTTCCAATTACAAACACCCATGCTGCCAGCATGGAACACATTACAGACATCTTTTACTTCCTACTCTCGTGGCAACTGCAAGGCTTTACATAGGTTGTGATGAAGAAGAGGCTCTCATGCTGTGCTGCTGCAGAAGAGGGGATGCTGAGCACAGAGCTAGCAGTGTGGTACCTTTGCATCAGCTGCAGATCACAGCCACAAGGTCTGTAGCCTGAGGACAAAACTGAGAGAATATATTGGTGAAAATTATGTGACTTACCTAAATAATGCTTGATAGAAAATTACATCCCAGTTCTGCCATCTGCTAGTCTGGAAGTAGCTCCACAGAGTGCAGAGGAATTAGCACTGAAACAAAATATTTATTACTCAGCAAAAGGTGGAGCTGAGCAATCGTACCTTTAGCATTCCTTACCTGTTTGCAAATAGACTCTCATCTTTACAGTTCTAATTATTGGGCCAGATCCTCACCTGGCCAGGTCCTTTGAGGTTAACTCAACAATGCTGGTTTAGGCTAGTTCTGAATTCATTATTTACAAGTATTTGCTGATAGTTACTGGAGCCTGTTGTCTATCTCGAGGTTGTTTGCTAAATTCAGTAGCACTGCTTGTGGTATTTCCACCTGCTGCTGCTGCACAGGTGTCCCAAGTCACTGCATTAAGAATAGTGAGCCCAACTTTGCAACAGCCATCAAGCTATCTGTGAAAGGGTTTTTCACCTGCCTAGCTCTTCCCCTGGAAAATTTGACCTAGGAGACAGAACCCTGACCATCAGTCCAGTCTCCAGACAAGTCTACTCTCAATTCAGCAGACCACGTAGTTAAGTCCTGAGGGACTTAAGCATGTGCTTAAGTTCCCTGCTGGATCAGAGCCTTTACAACCAGTTTGACTGCTTTGTTAGCAGTGCTGGGCACCAAGGCTGAGCTTCAACAGGAAATAGCAGCTTCCCTTTGAAGTCCTGCCACTGATGTTCACGTAGGTGGGACTTCAAAGGAGAGCCACCGCTTCCCCTCCCAGTATCGTAGGCCCCAGTGTTGGAAAAGCAGTACTGCTGGTTTTAATTGCATTAAGGGATCCTTTAGGGAGGACAATTCAGCCCTTCTCAGGAAAAGGACAACTTTAAAAGATTCCCACCTGCTGGCAAGAGACCCAAGAAAAGGTAAACTCATCCCAAAATACCCTTTAAAACGAAGGTCTGTGGAAAGAAATCTCTTCCCCTTCCACTAACCGTTCTCTGTAGTGCTACTGAAAACTACCTTGAGTACTTTGTGAGCATCTAGTTTACTCTGGAGCTGTAGTCCTGGCCATCATAAAGGCCCCTCGCCAACTGGGATGTGGAGGAGAAATGGCCAACCTCAGCTGCCATCATACAGATCTCTGCAAAAACTAACCTCAACAACAGCTAAACTGAGCCAACATGAAGAAACAGCCCCACAGGCAAACTGCATGGCTGATTCTGCTGCTGGCTCCTTTAATTTCTCTGTATCTCTTCTCCTGGAGTGTAAACCAAGGCAAAGATAGTCCACATCCTAAATGGCATAAATAAAGTCAAACGATATGAAAACATGGCTCCATTTTCTTTCTTTCAATTAGTACATACTGTCAATAACCAGCTTTCCTCTGTATCCTCAGCTAGAAGCAACACCCAGTCAGAAGGGAAGGAGATCAGACTCCTAGTGCACAAAACCCTGATAACCACAGAGTACTGAATGCACTAGAGAAGGAGACGACATTCCAGGGAATAAGAGGAACAGTGCAGGTTTTATGCAGATTTGCAAAGGTCTTTCATTTTCATATTGCTTGTTTTTATCTTCTCTGGAATTCACTTCATATATCCAGATTTCTTCTATTTCTGCATTCAAAAGCCAGCTAAATATGGAGGCATGGATTTTGAAGAGAGATGAGCAATTTTTTATTATTTGAGGACTGAGTACTTTGTGATCTCACTACAGAGTTCAGTGGAGGTTTGCTGTTTGGCTCACTGACTTCCCATAACCTGGATATCTTACCTGGTCATTTTGTATTTTGTATTCAACAATAAAGCAGTGTATGTGAATGGGGAGCAATAAGAGGAGGAATTTTACCCTAGTAAAACCAGCTAAGCAAAGATGTGCCCCAAAAGCCCAGAGAAAGATTGATGGCTAAAAGCAGCAGCAGCATCACTGCAGTATGATGACATTGGACTTGAGCACTCAAATGACCCCATCTCAAACTGCAATGTCTGTCCTGGTGGGAAGAAAGCTAAAGGACCAGAAGGCTAAACTGAAACAAATTTCTGGCTCAGGAACAAAAAATCGAAATGGAAAGTCATCCACATCCCTTTCATTGGAGCAATGATGTGGCTATGGATTTGCTCCACCAACTCAACTGTAAAACAGTTTGCACAGAAATGCTTGGGGGGAAAAAAAACAAAAAATCTGTCTTTATCAACAAGACAGCAAAATTTTCAAGATAGCTCTCTTAAAGATATGAGCCTCAATAACAAAAAAAAAAAATTCAGTGTGCATTTTAAGCCAAAATTATGAAACTATTCCCAATTTAGTAGTTGCTATTAAATATTCTTGGGATTTAGGAGTCTGGGGAGTTTAATTGCCTTTTTTCTGGATATTTAATTACCATTTTCCACTGAGGCAGAAAAAATACTCAGGCCAAGTGCAGGTTTCCTTGCAAGGTTGAGAAGGGCAAGGGGGAGGAGGGGTTGCTGTATTTTTCCTTAAAGACACAAACATTCTCTTACAGCTTCAGTAACTGCCACGCTTGTGAGCCTGACAAATTTAGAGGACTTAAAGATCAATCAATAAAAAAAGATTTTGACCTCAAAGGAAGTCCTGGTCAACCCTTCAGCTTTACATCATAGACAACATCTGTTTTATCATAGCTTTAAAGAATTAAAATAGAAAAATGCATCTTCTTGGAAAATAGCAGTTATTTTCTTCCACTGCTCAGATATTTTTATAAGCTGAGTTCCACCAACCTCACTCGTGTTGAGAATCACCTTACCCTGCAGAGCAGACCATTTATTTAGAGGCAAGATATTATGTCCCAAGCAGGACACTAAGATGACTCCACCCAACAAAAACTCTACTGTGCAGCTGAGCTGGACCAGCCTACAGCCCTGGTTCGTCTGGTTTGAAGCATTACCAATACTGGCTGAATATTGGCCTCTATAAATAAACAGGCAAGAAGGTTTGGAGAAGAGGTGAAAGCTTTCTCATTAGCTGTGAGCAAGAAAGGAAGTTGTGCCTTACCAAAGCCTGCAGGAATTCACAGCTCCCTCCTTCCCTTAATAGCACTGCTGGAGGCGGGGAAGAACAGGGCAGAGCAGCCTTACAGGGACAGTCAAGCAAAATAGCCAAGACAGCCTGTGAAATTAAACACTGCACATGAGTAAGGGTAACAAAACTTGCCTGACAGATAACTTTCTTGCTGGCTAATCATAACCACAATTTATAGCTCTTTCCATTATTAGCAAAAGGATGCAATGTCATAGAGACTGATTGGAATCACTGGCAAATTTATGTCTTAAAATATATTTGTTTGGAGAATTGGTTCTGATATTTTGTCATTTCCCCCAACATGTTTGTTATTGTTGTTGCTTATACATATCAGCTTCAGTAAGCTACCGGAAGGGACTTTTTACAAGAGCTTGTAGTGATAGGATGAGAGGGAGTGAATTTAAGCTTGAGGAGAGTAGATTAAGACTAGATGTTAGGAAGAAATGCTTTACAGTGAGGGTGATGAGACACTGGAACAGGTTGCCCAGCAAGGTCATGGATGCCCCCTCCCTGGAGGTGTTCAAGGCTAGGTTGGACAAGGCCTTGAGCAACCTGGTTTAGTGGAAGGTGTCCCTACCCATGGCAGGGAGATTAGAACCAGATAATCTTCAAGGTCCCATCCAACCTAAACTATTCTACGAATCTATGAAAACTTCCACTGAGAAAAGGTTCATCTGGTCCAGAAGCAAACTTCTGGTCAAAATGCACATAAACAAACCTGCCCAGAGCAGCCAGCCATTTCAGCTGGAACACAGGACACATACATTTGAAGGCCTGATACAGATCAGAGTTGAACTGCATCTACTAAATCTAAGAGAGATATCGTAACCCTCAGGCAAGGGGTCACTATTTGATGATGCATTTCTGTAGGAGAAATTTCATATTGGATGTAAGTCATGAAATATTCACTGATAACAGCAAGCCCAGTTTAAGCCCAGAGGCCAAAACACCGAAACAGAAAGAGCAGGAACATGACACTGGGTCTCCCATTTGCCAAGCAAGTGACTTGGCTATCTTCTGGTTTACTGCAGTAATAGGACAAAACCAAAGCCTTTACAGATCCTGTGACTTTAGAGAGGAGTGGAAAAAAATTGAAATTTCATAGCATCTGGTGCAACAGGAGAAGCATTTCCTACCCGCTATTACAGGGAGGTAGATCTGCAGCGTTTATCACCTCTTGTTGTCAAAGTCAGAATCTGGCCTGCCGCCTTCCACCCTAATTCAGAATGTGCTTTCATCTCTAGTATAAACACCGAGAAATATCAAAAGCCCTGTTGACAGTACTGCTCTCATTTGCTGCTTTAAGAAGTTGCCAAAAAGTACAAAATTAAACTCTACGAGTCACAGTAGGCTGTTTTGTCAGTTTATCCAATTGGTAACATAATACATTCATAACCTCTATCATTCTTACTCTTCTTTTTTTCTTCCCACCTTCTTTCCTTCCTTCCTTCCTCCCTTCCTTCCTTCCTTCCTTCCTTCCTTCCTTCCTTCCTTCCTTCCTTCCTTCCGAATTCCTTCCTTCCGAATTCCTTCCTTCCGAATTCCTTCCT
>VWYK01111680.1:0-21661 GCA_013399775.1 Semnornis frantzii | reverse complement strand
TAGAAACTAGGTTGTTTTCTTTCTATCTCATTTTCTTTCTTTCTTTCTTTCTTTCTTTCTTTCTTTCTTTCTTTCTTTCTTTCTTTCTTTCTTTCTTTCCTTCTTTCTTTCTTTCTTTCTTTCCTTCTTTCTTTCTTTCTTATTCCCCCTGGAAGGGAACAGATTTCCTCCAAAAATTAAATTACAGCATCAAATTTCAAACACACAAATATAAATCAAATATCACTTTGTTGATGTTGAAGAATATTACTTTGCACAACACACACTGCTGAAGCGCTGTCCTGGCCACAGCAGGTATACAAAGGATACACACTATGGAGATGATTGTGCTCAAGAAGCTTCTCTAGGAATTTTCTCTGAAATTGCAGGAGTCAGGAAGAGGCATGTTTCACTGTCTCTCACCTACCACCTCAAAGAGCACGTTTGAGGACTGGCCCTGTAGCTTTTCTTTTCTTCCTTGTTCCTTTCAAAACTAATGGGAAATTCTCAACTTCAAAAAATATATAATTAGATCCTTTTTTATTTCACTAACAGAAATAAGAGCAAAATATGGACCATTTGACAAAGAGCAATTCTGTGGAAAACTTCTAGGAAAACAGGAGCAATGCCAAATGTTTCTCTAGCACTGGAGTTCCTAAGCAGGAAAATACATCTCCACAGTAAGGCATGCATGACATTTACAAATGGCCTTCTCTTGAAGTGTAACACACATTACTTCAGTATATAATTCATTTTTAATCTCTTAATAATATGACTCATTAACATATTAGTAGCAGTAGCGGTGTTAAGAGGAGTAATGCTAATACTAATGTCATTGTAGTGCTAACAGGTTTTATTTAACATGCCAGTCCTTCTACATGCATACAGCAAAAGGATTTGTGACCCAGCACCACAGAGGTGGTGCAACAAGAAGTTTGATAGTCCTTCATGTGATGTATAATATCCCTTGTTATCTTCCTGAGGAATCACGGAAGATCTAAATGTGCACTCAGAAGCATTGTCTAGGTGTAAGATCCCTGATGGTATCTTTGCTGGACATGGGACGAAACCTTAAAGAATGAGGCTTTTTTCATACTTCTTAAATGTTTCTGTTAGCACTCAATCAAGCATGAAATGCCTTGCAGGACTTACAGAGCTCTTGCAGAGATTTCTGTTTCTCCAGGTCGCAAGACTACTCTCACCTCAGTGGAAGGTTTTAAGAAGTGATTTTGCAGAACTTGTCAAGAACTGCTGAGGAGGAATGAGAAGCAGTCTAAGAAATGCTGTTGTATGTCTTGCTTTCTAGCCTTGATTTCCCTCTGGAAACTTCACATGAAAGCACTTGAGGAATTGGTTCATTAGCCTCTGGATTTCCAGAAGCACATTTCTCCCCTGATGTTGAGGGAATGTCCCCACATTGCTCAACCCACCTGCAAGTCTCAGCCAGCACTGCCACACAGCCATAAGCCCACCAAAAGCACACCGATCTACACAGAGCCCACCTCCTTCAGAGAAATGTCAGACTCCTGATGGCTGCATTCCGCAAAAGGAAGATGCTTGCACAGGACAGACTTCTGATTGTACAGTGCAGATCTGATTTATCATAAGTGCTTACAAGGATAGGGGTGAAATCCAGGCTCAAGTTTCAAGTACCCTTAAAACTCTCCTGCTTTAAGAATATGGCTTTGTGGTCAAACCCTATCTTGGTTCTAGTAGTCTGACTATGAAAAGAAAATAGGACAGTATCCCTGCACAGACAAAACCTCCAATAACAGCTCCACTTCTGCGCTTCCATGGTGAAGGTGCAGGGGAAAACAAGACATTCTGTGCTATTTTGTCATGTATGCTTGAATCTGTGGGATCCAAAATACACACTGCAATGGAACATAAGACTGGGCAGGTTGAGAACCACAGCTGAGGTGGAAACCATCCACAGTAGCGTTACATAAGAACAATAAAGAGCAAGACTATAATTACTTTCCTGCTCATCCTCACTGTGCCGCAATGAATCTCTTCCATTAGCATTTCATTTACATACTAAGGTAATGCATCTTTGAGTATATTAGAACACTGAAAGCACCATATAGGTCTCACTGGAAAGAAAAGTTGTATGTTACAAGCCACTCTGATGCAAAAAAAAAAAAAACTCCCCTGCATTTATATGAGGTCTTGTCCCACTACAAACAGTGGTAAAAAAAATAAGTACAGACTAATTTCTAACAAATTATTGTATCAAGGAAATTTTTCATGTAAGCCAGGCCTAAAAGTGGTTCTCCACGTAGCCTGCAAGAAAATTTGCCTAATATTCCAACTTTTCCCCTGGTCACAGTATGGCATTTAAAACCCCTGTCCTTGCAACAGCACCAGTTGGCCTTGGGGGTCTGCCCACAGATACATGAAAACAGCCACACCGAAGGTGCAAACCCAGGAGATGCTCCAAACTTAGGATTTCCAGAGAAGGAAAACACCACAAGCATGTCTTTTTCACCATTCAGGTGGGTGGACACCCATTGAGGCTGACAATGTTGCTCTGGTGTTGCCTTAAGGCAAATCTCTGGTCCCAAAAGCAACTAAAGACTGGTCTCCAGCTCCACAGCCACGGCTGATGAAGCCTAGCTGGAGATTGCTGGAGCCACCTAAGAAGCTGTTTACCTTCATAACTGGTTTATCTGGCTCCCACCTGCTGGCTTTTCAGATCCCCCAATACATTATTATCAAGAAAATTGTATTAACTACTACATGTCCAAGTGAGTAAGTAGACAGGCTCACCCACTGGGAATGGGAAAACAAATTCTCAAAGGCAGATCTCTCCTCCCTTTCTTCAGGCTTACCTTTATTTCTAAAGACAGAATCTAAACCAGCCCAGGTCACCCCATGTGAGGCAGGATCCTCATTGCCTGTTTCAGTGTCTTTCAGTTTCATCCACATCACCCAGATAATGGCCAGAAACATGCTAACTGTTCACTGAAGTAATCTTGCAACCTTGCCATATCAGCCTGGCTTCTTCCTCCCTGCAATATACACTGGGGTGAATAGGGGTTCCCCATTTTTTCACCATCACAAGAAGAGGAAAAGTTCCCTGATGCCTTTCTCTAACTGTGTTGCTGACTCTTGACAATCCATCCTATGCAAAGAATATATGAACATCCCATGTCTCAGGAGGGGAAATACACTCCTTGGATCACACAGTGACTTTGACAACTTCTGTGAGATCTGTAGAGGTGTGAATTTTACCCTTGCAGCATTTCTGTGAAGCCTGTGCTGACAAATCTTGCTCCTCTCTAGAGGTGGGGACATTCTTTCCAATGTTTCTGTGATGTAACAACATGGGGGTTTATATTCAGACTGCTTTTATAGAAGCTTTCGAGAGAAGAGCTCCTAAATTGAAATCACACTGCCTAGCCTGAGCCAGAACCTGCTGTATGAGCCCTGTTCACTCCTCGAGCCTTTCCAGTGTTAATCACTTCCCAGTGAACGCACGAAACAGCAGGACTTACAGCTTCCGGGAATCTGCCAGCATGGAAACAGTACTTGACTCACAGTTCACTAACCTCCACCTGAGCTCTGGAATGCTCTTTTGCCTTTCCAGGGTCTTGGTGGGAGCAAAGTGTTCTGAACAGCTCTGTGTCTGTAGTTGTGACAAGATGAACACCTTTCCCCTGCTTTTTTCAAAAGGCTTGCAGGGACGTGCTCACCATCTCACTCTCTTCTGACAACCCTTTCAGGATCCTTCTGTTTTCTGGTTATCCATTTGTTACCCGTGAAATCTGATTCCTGATCTCAGCCCTCTCTTATCAGCCTCTTCTGCTGAGGAGTTCCAAAGCAACAGGTTAGTTTTAATCTTTGAGCTCTTTCTCTGTCCCTGAGGCTTCATTTTGCCGGGGGAGGAGGTGAATGACAGGACTGATGTTTGTGGAGGGAAGGGGCTGCCATCCATTAACTCACTGTTATCTATCTATTCATCTGCCCAGCAAAACAAAGGTATGATTGTTGCTGCCACTCACGGACCTGCACTGGCTTCACTCCAGCTACTGTGGTTCACAGGAGCAGAGGAGATAGGGAGGCACAGCTTGATCACAGCCCAGCAACCAAAATGTAAGGCCTCCTGCATGGGCTCTGTGCTGAGGTCTATACAACCACATCCTTCGCAGCAGCTGGTAATCAAGCTGCACTGCTGAAGTGAGCAGGTGAGCCTATTCTGGCCAGAGACTTCCTCCATTTGGGTGTATAAACCTGTCTGTAAAACACGGGACTGATTCTGCACCACCCCAGCACCTGGCAAACCCATTCTGGGCTGTGCTCTTACTTAAGCAATTATATAGGATATAGAGTGCTAGAACATGAGTTCCCTTATCTCCATTTCCCACATTACACCCTTTCCTAAGGCAAATTGATGTAGCCCTATTGAAGCTGAGGCACTGATTGACACTAGCTGAAGATCTGGCCCTGATTCTACCGCACTTTCCCTCTGGGTAGTCATTTACACCTGTTCAGAGTGCAAAAGGCAACCAGCAGCAACTGCTGGAGCTGCAAAGCAGTGAAGTCCCATTCCATCACCTTCAGAGCCTGACGTGCCATGCACAGATCAGTGGCACAGGGCCCAGTTCCCCTTGCATCTAAGTTAGTTTTGGCGTTGCACACAGACATCTTCTCTTCAGCTTCTAGTAAACCTTGAAATTGCTGCCAAGTCTCATGAAAGAAAAAGTTGTGACCCAGTTCCTGAAGGGTGACTTAGTGTAAATAACTTTCAGGGGCATGATGACACCCTCATGAAGTTTAGCAGTGGACTTGTCAGTCCATGAGCCAAGAATCGGTCCTGATCCGATATTACATGGAGAATATATTTTGTTTTTTTCTTGCACATGCAAAATCCCAGGCAACTTCCAGAAGAACTGCGGTTGTGCAAGTCAAGCAGGGCTTGGCTTATTTTCTGAATCATCAAAATAGTGCCAGTTTGCTCGGACCAATTAGGTTTTCAGCAAAGCTTGCCAATACTGAAAAAAACCCACCCATTATGCTTGTGTTAGACCCCGGTTCACTACAGCTAAGTGGCTTTACTGGTTTGTTTCTTCAGACAGTTTTAACTTTGTGGCCAAATAATCTTCCAGGGACTAGACAGAGCAATTTCCATTCACTGTTTGCAATACACCTGCAGGAACTGAGGCTGAACCTTTCTTTGTCATTTTATTAGTCTCAGTGACATCCTGTCTAGCTTGGCACTATTTGGTGGCCTCGGAAGAGCCTGCACAAACAATGGTAAAGCTGGACAGCCACCAACATACATCTCGACAACCTCCATTCTTCTCGGCGATTTGCAGGCTTGACAGCCACTTTTTTTTTTTTTTTTTTCCTGTTGCCATGCAAAATACAGCGAAAACCACTGGAACCAATTTCAAAGAAAACGGATCCAACATTTAGATTGAAGGCACCATGTTTAAATCTGTAGGTTGCTTTGGGCTTCCAATTTCCATAGGGGATTTTCATAAAAAAATATAGTAATAGGCTGGGCAAGTACACTGAGTGGTGGCTATGAGCCAGGACCTAATGAGCTCCATTTGCAGACTGTTTAGCTCTGGACAAGTCACTTGACCTTCCAAAGTCACATCATCCCCATCTGCAAAATGGAGAGAGTAATACTTGCCTCACAGGGTGCTGTGGAGATTAATTAGCTGCTGCTTGTACATTGCTTTGATGATGTTAAGAACTACATGCCTGCTAAGTATTGTTATTGTATCGTTGCTGGGAAGATATTGCATTTAGGGCTAAATCCTGCCCTTGGAAAAAGATGTCTTTCCCCATGTCTTGTCAATCAGCTGCTAGGCTTGCACAAGCAGCATTTATGTAATGCCAGTACCAAACACCAACACGCAACTTGTGCTTCGACATTGCCAAATCCCCAGAAGAGTAGCCTGCTGGGAATCATGTGCTGTACCATCCCAGTGCAAACAGCTTTGGGCAGGAGCCCAACTGCAAACTCTCTCTCTTTCCCCACAAACTGAAATTAGTGACTGTTTCCATCAGCCATTTCAGCGGTGACCTCAGGTCTGGAGTTCGGTCTGCCATGCAAAGTCCACAGGCACGCCAGCCCAGCCAGCACACACTGCTGAGAGGACAGCCAGCGTGGGACAAGGCACCAGGCACAGTCAAGCACACTGCTGCACATGGCAAAACCATGAGGGCTGCAGGATGGCTGCAGGAAGGCACAGATATGTTCATGAACACAGACAGAAAAGGTAAGCTCTCTTTGCCTAAACTCTAACCTTTTGGTGGGTGCTCCCTCTCCCATCTGTTCCCTTCAGAGCAAAGCACATTTGTCTCCTCAGCGTTTGGGCCTAAATAGTAGGGCATAAAGAATTCCACTGATTGCAAAGGGCTATGGCTCAAGGTCTTTAACAGGCTCAAACCACAGTATCCAACCTACTGAAGGAACATATAGGAACTATGCATCCAAATTTCAGTGACATTTAATGGAAGTCAGCCAAATGGCTCCCTTTGATTCCTTTGAAATTTGAGCCATAACTGTCATTGCATTTTAGATGTGTGAACTGCTCTGAGAAGTCTCCCATATAGATTAGACTGCGATCAAAGAGTTTCACTAAACTGAATTTCATGAAGACAGAGAGTTGAGGTGAGGCTGATTTGCAACAATGTGATCTGGGGAAAATAAAAAAAGAAACGACCAACCAAAAAAAACCAACCCAGAATCTAGCAAGTTTGAAAGGGTTAAAAGAGCAAATTGGGTAGACGGTGTACATTAACGATCATTTTCAGTCAGCATTCAATGACTAGCTAGCAGGGCTTATCGTCCCCAGCTATGTGAGAAATTACAATAAATGCCTGAAATGTAAGCAGGTTTCCAGCTTAGGCGGGCAAATAATGGAAGTCACTATTTTTGTCTGAGTTGCAAGAATTCCCATCACACACAGGCTCCCCATCCCCTCACCACTGTAACACAGCTAAATCTGCTTCCCATTGCTTGACAAAATGAAGTCCTTTCCTGCATCCTTGGGACCTCTGTTTTTTCTGCAGAAGTAGCTGACTCCTTATTTACTTTTTGGTAGAAAGCAAGAGGTTACATTTTTTGCATATATTTGCTTTAAACACTTCCAGAATGTAACGACCTAAGGTTGAGTGGAAGGAGATAGAAGATGCTCTGAGACAGGGAGTGCATGATTTGTAGGGAAAAAGTAACTAAAGTAACTCTGGTGCTGCCAAAGCCTGGCAGTAATCCTTCCACTGCCTTCCCCTCTGCAGCACCTTCCTGTGCAGAAAACTCTCAAGCTACTCAGTGATTCAGCTGCTGTTCCATCAGGCACTAGAAAAAAAACCCAAAACAAACAAACGAACAAACAAAAAACCTCTCATTGTCTCTGCAGCATAGAAACACAGTAAACTTTGGATGGCACTTCATAGTAAATAGGGAATAAAGTTACTGCAGCCAAGGTAGTTTATTCCCATTTAGCTCAAGGCCCTTTTCCCTGCCTTGACCAGGCCTCACAGGCCCCTGTGAGATTTGTGTGACACAGCCTTCACGTGCCAGGCTCCTGCCACAAGAGGGGAACTGGGGTGGGATCCCAAGCCTTGTGAAGTCTCATGCTCATTTGGCCAGGCTCCAGAAAAGCCCATGAGAGGCTCGGCCTCTTCTGCCAGCGAATGCACAAATTGGCTGAGGGAAGGCCGGCAGAGGCATGGAGATGATGGTGCCAGGGAAGGGTTAACCAGTGGCACGGCTGGAAGACTGCGCTCCCTTGCTGCTTCACACATGCTGTATTTCTTAGCAAAGCGCTCATATTAACACTGGCATGCTCCCACACACCCCCTTGGCTCTCCTCCAGGAAATCATAACCCGGCTATTTGGCACACAAGGCCACAATTTTATTTACACAATCAACTTTTTGATAAATATAAAACTTACGGAATATGCCACACCCTCAAAATATAAAAGGAAAAGGTGTGGAGGGAGAACTGCAATAACCTAACCTTCTCTCCCAGAAAGGCTTAACCTGCTTTGATTCTCCAAAGAAATCACCTGTGGATACAAAGAGGCTTTGCCCTAGCTTTAAGGTAGGGTCCTGTTGAGGGAAAATATGAGTGGACTCTTGAGGGATCTGGGCTGACTTAGGCACCAGGGAGTGCAGGCAGCACCCACTGCACCTCTGGCTTCAGGTCCACATCCTCACTTCCTGACCTTGTGTCACCACTGTTCCTTGCTAGCACAGCTGTCCCCTCAGGTGGGGAAGAGGGCCCTGTTCTGCCAGGAACCCCAAAGAGTAGGAATCATCTTCCTTTACTGCTTGTATCCTCTTCTTGAGAAGCCTCTGCATCTCTAGGAATGCCGTAATTTTCAACTTTATGTCTCTCAGATGCAAGTAGAAGTTGTGTGTTTTATTTCAAGAGGAAAACATTGCTGATTTCATGTGGCAACCAAATTTTCTGCATACATACTCCACTTGACCAGAGCAGCAGTCAATTCAGCTGGGAAGCAGGGAAACCTAAACCTTCAGCAGTCCCCCAGGGCACCCACTGCCTGGGATGGAGTTCTGCCTAAATACTAGGTAAAACTGCATCAGCCTTACAATGAACTGAGCAGCACATACGCAGGCTGCTTGTATGTGGAGTCACCTGTATATGCGGTCACAGCTTCACCTCCTTCTTCACCTGCTGAGCTCATTTTTTTTCTACTGATCCTCTGAAGCAATTGTCTGGCTTGGCTACTTGACAAAAGGCTCACAACCTTACTCCACTGACTCTGTAGGCACTGGATACCAGGGTGGCATCTGGTGCAAGCTCTCCAAGAGCCAGGGCTAATGGTGGTGCTGCTAAGTTTCAAAGTGGACACATGAAGACAAAGAGATGCTTACACATGCCCTAAATCCTACACAAATGAAACTGCAGGATTGGAAAATAATGGGCCAGGGGTATTAAACTGATTTATACTGGCTGAGGATCTGGAGGTATCTGCTTTATTCTTTGCAGATAAAAAGATTTGCCTGAGGCTAACAAGCTTTTGCTAGTTTGGGAAACAAAGATGGATTTTAAAATTTTTCCCACAAATAGAAGAACCACCTTCAAATACCTGAGACACACTGCAATCATTTAGACAGATAAACATGTTGATTCTTAGAGATAACAGGAGCTGAATGGTTGGCCTCAAAACCAAGCATTCATGACAATTCTTGAAAACAACCTTATTACTCTCCATTTCCACAACAATTTACACAAAATTAAAAAAAAAAAACCTGTTATCACTTTCCAGATGGAAAATGTACTGTAAACGCACTACTTAAAGCCTTGTCATAGCTCCTGAACATGAGTGAGCGAGTCCCCTGGGCCATGTTCCTGGGTGAAACACAGGGTCGGCATTGGAGCCCAACACACTGGTTCCTTCCAACGAATACCTAACTGACCTCAGTACAAACACCTGAGGTGTGAAAGAAGGGCCCTTACCAGGAAAGGACAGGAAGATTGGTGGTTAGAGCCAATGCCAAAGAAAAAATGTCTGGAAGACTGGTTTGGTTTTTATCGTGGCAAAAAGCACTTCCTTGAAAGGACTGCGGGAAGTTTCTGAAATAATTTAGTTGTCACCTGCCAGACCTTCTGCTTCTCTTCATAAGCAGGGAAAGAAGAATATGAGTCCACCTAAGAGGCCTGCAACTGTGATGGAAATTTCTCAGGGTATCCATTTCAGAACGACCATTCACTCCTCTGTCTTCATCTCCAAAAAACAGCAGCTGGAATGAGAGCCTCCAAGATTTGCCAAGAGGAGGTCTTATCCTCCTGGCACATGTGGTCAAGTCACACAGGGATTCTGGGGATGCTGCAGGAGCTACTCCAGCCAAAGAATTTGTGAGTGTCTTCTTATTTTTGTAGCATAGACCCCATGAGGGTCTTGCACTCACCACTGTAAAATTTTTTTCAAAGAGTGGTTCAGACCCACCTGTCACACACTCAGCTGCACAAGGACAAAAAGCTCTCCTTGTGTTGCGAATAATTTCTTCAAATACCAGGTGTTGCCAAATTTCTCCAGAATGGCCACAACAGTGTGTATGTATGGCGACTTTCCATTAAAATAATTTTTTCTTCTCTAAGAACTACATCTATAACTTAAGGTCAGTTTTTACCCTCTGTGAAGGCAAGGACATGAGTACCTCTGATTCAAAGAAAAAAGTAGGCAACTTTCACCCAGGTCTACATACTAAAATCTCTGTATTTCTACAGTCAGTCTCAAGATGCCACTCTTGGAGGCTAACATGACTACTGCCACATAAAACCCCCAGCTCTCAGTATGCAATATCAGGAGTACTTGATATCAACTGAACTGGGTTTGCTGAAAGTATGTTCTCCAGAGACCTTCCTTAGTCCATCTGTTACACAGTATACATTGCCTCCAAAAACTGTCTGGTCAAGAGTGACACTTGAATACCAAGTATCTTCAGTTGCATGTAACCACTTAGCACACTGCTGTTGCTGTCCTTTTGGCACAGGGATGTAGAGGAGTACTCCAGTTGTAGAGACAACAGTTCCAGATTATGCTGTCGGCTGTGTACAGACTCCTGAGTAGCTGCAATGGCATGAGAAGCTTTTCTACAGGGCAAAAGTGGGTTGTGGAGAGCCTACAGCTATCAGTCAAACCACCTCATCTGATGTAACCCATCCCAGACTATTGTACCAACATCCAACAGCCCAGAGCAGCTCCTGTATCACCACTCTTTCTATTGCCAAACACAAGGAGATGACACCAGCAGAATCGAAAGCAATGAGAGCTCAGAGCTTCCTTGAGACTCCAATGTCCTCGCCACCATTTCCAAAGTCAATGGACTTCACAAAACTGAGTAGCCATCAAGAGAACATCATCTGGACTGGTAACCACTGCCCTTGCAGAGTAGTGCTGGCATAAGGATAAAATACAAGCTATCTTCTTGCCACTTGACCTTCACAGTTCACTACTCACATTGTGTTTGCACTGTACTCCTCCTGCATTTCTGCCTTCTAAGACTGAGAAACAAAGATTAGGAAGAGTCAGGGCCCAAAGTAAAATTATCACAGTCCTGCAAGAAAGGACAGAGACCTTGGAGTTGAGGAACACTTCCAACAGAAATACTGATGATTTCTCAGACATGGGCTCCAAATCAGCCTTGTCAATACTATTTCAGAGCCACAGGAGGGCAAGATGCAGAGAAGGACTTCAAGGGCACTTTCAGATTAACTGAATCAGAGGTTTACCCAACCCCACTCTTTCAGAAGTTTCTGAATAACGCACCAGCTTGAACCACTGGAAAGAAACAAATAAATGAGCTGGCAGCTTTCACAGGGAGGAGCCTTGAAGCCCAGTTCCCAAGACCACACCAACCAGCTCCATGTGACAGCATACAGGAATGAAAATAGGTAGGTAACATTAGCAGAAATACACTGAAACTTAATAACAGCAGCTTGTCAGGACATGTAGCAAAGAGAAATGGCTCACAATAGCTACAGCTTGTATTATTAATGTTTCATAGCCGTCTGGCTAACAGAGCTGCCTGAACTCAAATGATGTTTTCTGAGTGCTGTGGTATACGGTATACCATGGTGCATGCTCTGCAAGGATACTGTCAAGCTGAAGTCAGAACATCTGCATTAAGTAAAAGACATGACTCATCTTAGGTAAAAATACCTTATGATAACAATGCAGCAATGAACAGAGCCCCTAATAAGCTAAGGATCCTTCTTTGAAGTAAATTAGCAAGGTTCACTCAGGACAAATGGGAGTATTCCCAATATAAACCCACTATAAGATCCAGCTCCATTGTATTAAGCTCTGCTTGGTTCAGTCATAATTTTCATCTGTCTATCAGTTTAAAGCAAAGGCATAGTTTAAAAGAAAAAATAACCCCCCTGCCTTTCCTCTCCTGATCTGATTCGCATACAAAATGGGCTTATGAACTCGAAAATTATGGGAGGGATTCAGGGAGGAGGAAAGGAGAGACACAAGAGCTCTTTTATTTTGCGTCTTATTCACAATGAAAATTGGCACAGAAGTCAACCACATACATTAACATAGTTTGGGCAAGTTTAACTCTCATGAATACATTTCTGTGGAAAAAATATGTGACTATGGAAAAATCCCCTCTTTTTTGCCATTTGAAAAGATAACAGACTTCTATGTGGAACATACCCAGAACCTGCCTGATTCAGAGACATGGAAATACAAAGATGAATAAGGCTGAGTTTCCCATGCTAGGGGCCCATGGAAACTGGGAGGGGAGGAAGAAGTAAGGAGACTCATTGACACAGGAGAAGGACTTTCACTCTACAGGTGAAGGAACTAGTAACATTGTAGGCCTGTTCCAGAGCCCATTCAAGTCACTAGAAAACATCTCATTGAATTGACTGGGATATGGGTCAGGGCTAAACAGTTTTAAAATATAATCAAATGCAATTTATGCGTAGCTGTGTATGATTGCAATTCAAAACAGTTCAAGTGTGCCCAGCCCAGTGACTGACTTACTTTTTGTTTACATTTCTGGCTGCTTGCCTGGCTGCTGCTTGGGCTCAAAGTCTTGATATCACACTGACCTGCACTCGGGACCGTTTTGGAGGACTGTGATGGATTGAAGTGCATACTAGACTGCACTCATGTCTAAATCGGGCAATTTGGAGGAAAGAAAGCTTTGGCCAAATGTATTGGGGAATCTACTGCACTTCTCCCTTCCTGTATCTTCATTGCCCATTGTTAAAGTCAGGTTGAGGAGGGTTCTCAGCATGAGCTGGAGGGTTTGAAAAGGTAATATCTGCTGGGCAATGTGGGCAATTCTTTGTCTGATAAGGGCACCTGACACCCAAACTCTAGAATTTAAAGTAGCCCAGCCATAGTACCTTGAACTGGGACCCACTGATCATTACATCAGTCCAGATGAAACCTTAAGAGCTCTGAAGAATTTCACAGTTACACAAAAATAGTGACCTTGCTTCGTACATCCCTAATTGCAACCTACAAGCTATTGACACTCCTACAAAAAACTTTGTCTTTGCTCACTAACATCATACAGTGCCAGCCCTGCTACAGTGCCAGATTTATGGCAGAGGATAGTAACCTCAGAATGACTATTTTCTTTTGAATGAACCAGTTTGCTTTACTGTTAGCCTATCTGATACAATAGTTTGCATTACAAGTCCTTCACCAGATCACTTTGGAAGAACGTCATTGCACAAGGCCCTTTAATATCTTCTTAATTTGTTTCAGAAATTACTAATTGAACTCTTTAAATGACTCACATTGGCATGGCAAGACTCATCATACAGAAAACTCAGTGATCTCAGAAGAGGATACATCATAGAATCATCCTCTCCTACTAGGTAACACAAAGTGAAACGGCAGGATATCAGCGGGATGGGGAGTTTTCCTCTGTGACTAGCAGTTCAGAGCCCTTATCACTGTGTTGCATCTAAGTACCATGTATTTTGCACCTGCCTAAGCACAGAGTTTCCACTGATGTCAGAGCAGAAGAAGAGTGGTGTACAGACCCACACATCGAGGGCAAAGGATCTGCAGAGCAGATCAAAAGGCAACCTCCCTCTGGGGCAAGTCCATCCATAGTCCTAGCTCTGTTGCTTTAATGACACTTCATGCACATCACCACTGATGTCATCACTAAATTTACTCCATTGAAGAGATGGGCTTTGGAAGAGATCAGCAAATAGGATTTTTCATAGATTGTCCAATGCTGACAAAAGCCATAAAAAGACTCGATTCTTGCCTTTCCACACAATTGTCTCCAAACAGAACCTAGAAACAACATCACACCTGGTACTACCTTAGCAGCTGGCAAAGGTAACTGAGTATTTTAGGACTAGTCCTGCAAATGCACTGTTCTGTTACTTACTGGGCTACTGACTCATTGACCTGCTGTTTTTCCTTAGCAGCCAGCCTCATCACTACTTGCCTTTCAGCAAAAGATCACTTTTTTGTCATCTAACTCCCAGCAATGTTGCTATCTACATCTACTCAGGCACATTCACTTCCCACTAGAGCTATAATGGAGAGACTACACACTTCTAGGGAGTAAATCACCTGGCCTATAGCAGATGCCTCCCTTAGGATGAAATCACTATCATTTAACTTTAGATCAACTGTACATATCCACATGCAGACAGAAAGATCCTATCCCATTTGAGTGGTCAAATGTTGAGCTGCTACAACAAATCAAAAGCAGAGTTGTTTCACACACACACTTGGCTTTGTGTGCATCCTTTGCTCCTTGTTCACCTATTTCGCCTTGTTCTAATCTGCCTTTTATGACTGACCCCAGGCCAGGGACCCCAGGCCCTCTGCTGTTTCCATACCACCAATAAGCAACAAGTACACAAAGACTGCCTGGTGTGCACAGGCAGTGCTGTTCTAGCACAAAGACTCAAAGAAGAGCTGGTTAGCCAAGTTCTTCTGCGTGGATATAAATCCCAACGGAGACCTTTTCAAACATCTCCACTGCTCTCCTGTGTTACTGGTCAGTGTTCCACCCAGCAGATTTCTGAACTTAGACACCTGGTATAATTACTGGTATGTTCCCATTGGATTTGGCACCACTGGTTAACCAAACACCATGCACTAGCTCTTAAGAGAAGGGCATTATTTATTCTACCTACACAACGTTTACCTTGTAGTAGCTCTCAATTTTCCATGGAAAGATCATGCTCTACTACTATACATCAGTCATTAGAGGCAACTTCTAAACTTTAATATCTCCAAAGGAACAATAATTGTGCCCCTTTCAATATTTTATACTTGCAGACAAGCAGAATGAACTCACTGGAGTCAGCAGGTGGTGTATGTTCAGCTGCTTAGAGCAATATTCAGCTTGCCTATTCCCACCAAGTGCAGCTGACATCAGAGAAGCAATGCCCTGTGAATGTACCATTCAGCAGATAGAAAAGCCCAGAGTTTGTATGGCAGACATCAAAGTGTTTTGTAACATTCAGATGTTTTCCATGCAGAGGTTGAGAAAAGTGATGGATTTTATGAATCCTGTGGGGTTTTTCCCTCTTCATTTTCTCGCTCACATACCCCCATTTCCTTGACTTTTCTTATATGGAAGAGTGATACCATTAAAAGTGATGGGTTATATCCACAGCTGCAAAGTTCTCCCATCAACTTAAATCAGGACATATTTACATCAGGAACAACACTACATTTTTTCCAAAGCTAATAAGGTTTAAAAACAAACAAACAAACAAACAAACAAAATTAAAGAGAGAAAAAGAGCCTTGACATCTGTTAAAGATGTACTTAAAAATAAACATTTCAGAGGATGTCTTCTTCCTCTCTATCTCATATACTTCATCCTGATTCTCTCTTTATTAGAGGGTGTCAAGTGAGCCAGAGCTGAGCTGAGTTGCTGAGGATAGTGCCCATGGATGAGCCCATGGCTGGATCTGCTCACTGACTTGTAGCTCTGTTACTTTTTCATCTCCCCATGTAATGCCGTGAATACAATCCATCCTAAATGATCCTGAGTTTTGCTGAGGACAGCACCTTCTACACTACCATGCAGACTCACACACAGGATGTAGGCAAAAAAAAAGATCTCCTTCCCTTTCATTTTCACTTCATCAAACATTTTAAGAGGCCTCACTTTAATCTTCCTATGGAATAAAAACACACTTCAAAACCTCATTGCATTCTCTTAAATTAAATTCTTGCATTACCACTTGCCCTAACCAAGTGGTACTGTCTTGTGCTATGATCTTGTGCTGTTCCTCAGAGAAGCACAGGAGGTTTCATATGACATGACCAATTGACTTCACACAGAACTTCCCTCCCATAAGTAAGTGCCAATCTACACATACTGCACATGAAGAGAGACACTTCCCACTAGGAAGCAGTTTGCTGAGTAGGCTGGAGAGCTTAAACACTTTTGAAAACTCAATACCAACAACTCTTCTTCTGGACAACATGCAGACTAAGCCTGATTTAGTGATACACTGAACTGTCCTGAAGAGCCAGGTGACTTAAATGCCAAATTCCTTACCACATTTACTGATTTAATTTGACCACTGAAGCTCTCCAGGCTTTTTTAGAAGCCCCAGCTGCGATTTCAGGAACCAGTATGTTTAAAACAATCCCACAAGTGGAACACTGTCATTAAAGCATGACCTGTTTCTGCTTGAGGGAAATGATGGAGTCCTTGCAGGAGTAGTAGTGAATTAAGTGGCTGTATCACCCATCTCAGCAGTGGCTCTGTGCTATGAAGCAAGGCCAAAAATCACTGGAGATTTCTGAGGCCAAGGTAAAGTCTTACATTTTTTCTAATAAAAGCTTAGCTTGATACTGCCTGGTGACCTGTAAGATGTGTTGGAGATACCTTTTCTGGATTAATTGAGGAGAGAGAGACCAAGAGAAGATGATCATGAGCTGGAGCTCAAGGTCATCAAGAAGACACTGAGCCAATTTAGATTTGTTCAGCCTCTAGAAAAGATGAAGAGGAGACTATTCTTCGCTCACCTACCTCAGAGACATCACCTAGAAGACAGAGCCAGGCTTTTCTTGAAGGTGTACAGCTCTGTTGGTCATTGCACTGACAATCTGCATCTCCTAAAAAGTACCTTGGTAAGGCTCTTCTGTAACCCAGTGTTACGTGTATGTGCCACTCTGTATGAGCTTTCCATGTGATCTGCTCTGAGTTCAACATTTCCATTTTACTCCCTTTTCCCTAAGCCTACTAACTTGCTAGAGGCTAAGCCGCCTCTCAAACAGCCCCCTTCCCACTTAGCCTGTATCTCAGTATTTTCTTTCATGAAAAAGGCACTGTAAAAGCTCTGGATCCTGAGCTATGATTTACACTTTTTCATCTCCTGTCAAAAGCCTGCCATGTATGTGATGATACCATTCAGCTCCGTTTACCTGAGAACTTAAAAAAATACCATCAGAGGTTGTTTTTTCCACATGGGTAAATAGTAGGGGTGGGAGTATTCCTTATGGGAAGCCTGGAACAGTCGCACTCTGTCAGCCTGACATTTCCTGCTGTAATTGAAACTTTTGATGTTAAAAATTCCATTTACACAGTGTGTCTCTAAGCCAGGAGGGGAGAAGGGCAAAGGTGGGCACAGCGTTAGTGCATGGTTTCCCCAACTCCCCCATTGCTGCCAGTTAAACTATAGCAGGTGAGATGTGTAGATGTAAGGGAAGGAATATGAGGAAGGAAATTCCAGCTGAGTTAGGTAATTTGGGTCAGAGGAAGGCAAGCATAGTTACAAAGGCAGGTACAGACTAAATCAACTTGAGGCTCTAGGCCACTGCATCTGCCCATACCCCTGCCCAGGAGGGCAGGGAGAGGTGCAGCCACATGGTCTGGTACTCAAGGGAATGTGTATCATGGACATCTGGCTTGAGAGGACAAGAAAACAGTTCTGTCAGAAGTTATGGGGACCAACAGAGATAAATAACTTTGCAAGTGAAAGGATGTTTAGCTGAGTGTCTTTAAAAGTCCCCCACAGTGCTATACAACCCAATTGTCAATTAAATCGGTCAAAAAGTCAAATTCTACCACAAATCCCAGCCATCTTCAGCAGAATTCCAGGCAGAGGAGCCCACCTCTGTCAAACATAAACTTATTCCAGCACCAACCTGAGGATCAGCAGAAACCTCCTCCCCAGTCAAGCCAGTCCAGCAGCCCCAGCTGGTGTCAATTCAGTATATTCACAAGGCACCTTTCAGCTGGGAACACAGATCATGAGTTTGTAGAGGTTTCACCTAGCACAACTCACCTAGCCTCTGCCTCAGCTCTGCAGCACTCATCAGCTCAAACTCTACTTCTACTTTCAGCTCTACCCCACCCCGGGGTGCTCCTGTCATTCTTAGCCTTCAAGTGAGCCAGATGCTTATCCTCCATGAAACCTCCAGCACACTCTTTAGGGGTGAACAGCAGCAGCAGCAAAGCCCATCTAAATACTGGCTCCAGCTCCCACAGTAAATACATTAATAAGACAAAGTCCAGGACAAAGTGGAATCTCTGTGAGTAATGGATATAATTACATTAGCTAGTCAAAGTAACTTTATGTTAAGAAATATTTTTGGCATGCCATGAAAAGTTTAAATCCTGTCACACCCCAACCGTTACAAAAGTCAAAGGCAACATAACATGAGCTTTATGTTAACTGTTACACGTATTTGCATAAAAATGCTTCTTCAGAATGATAATGAAACTCTGTTTCCCTCTTTAATTTTTTGTTGTTTTTCCTTTTGATGGAACTTTCTTGCACCCGCAAAAACACAAAGCAGAACAGGAAACAGTTCTGTCTGCAACTTTCTTCTCGGGCACTTTAAAAAATAAAGTCTCGAAGGTTTGAGCTTCTTTTATATACCTAAAGACAAGACAGTGGAAAAAAAAATCTCCAGACTCACCAATCATTTCTGAAAATTTGGACTTTCATTGTCAAATATGCATCTGACCTTCCAGCCATGACAGTGACAGCCACAATAACAAGCAAAATTTATTAACCGTTATTCTCCCTAGCAATCCCTACAAAAAAAGCACAGGCAAGAAAGCTCAAACTGGACCATCAGAAACAGACATTTCAGAAAGGAAATGAGTTATTTGGACATTCTCATTTTTAACCCTGTAACTTAAATGACAACTGACTATAAACTCAATCTACTCCTTGGACTTCCACAAGAAGTACATTCATCAAAAGAAGCAGGGAAAGCTTTCAGGTCTCAAAAATACTAAAATGCATTTTATGCTGCTTTCTTAAGTCTATACTACCGAGGTAGGCAAAACTAAAACTTTAGGTTAACAACTGTCACATTCTGATGCTAAATTTAACTTATAGACACTCTTTTTTATTTACATAACTTTGATGCTTTTGGACAAAAGTCTGAATTTTCCCATTCAAAAACCTGATTTACTTTTAAATTCCACATTTGAAAAACAACAACAAAAGTAAAAATTAAAAAAAACTAATACATGCAATATTTTGTTTCAGATTGAACAATACATTTTATCTGAGATTAAATGAACTGGTTTTAGTTTTTTACAGAATTTCTTGGGGGAAAAAAATATAGGAATATCTAAAAAAAAAAATCGTCACTGCCAGTGATCCCAGCACCTGCCTGGTGTTCTTTTATCTTCCACCAAGGAATCCTTCATAAGAAAACTCATAATAGCTGCTGCAGTTTTCCCAGGCAAAGTTGGGATGATGTATTGCACAAAGATTATTTTTTCTACTACAGTGGCATCAAGAAGCCTCCTAACACTGTAGCTTATGGATGTCCTGTTATGCAAAAGACTACTCCTTTCTTGAGAAGCTCACAATTAAAAGAGAAACAAAGATGGGAAGTAAATATAACTTTACTTGCCCAGTGCCATAGAGGAGTCTTATGGCAGTGGTGCAAAAAGAGTCTGACTCACTTTGCCTCTTCCTTCTCCTATCTGAAAGGTGTGTATGGTCAGATTCACTGGATAAAGCCTTTATTTTGGTTTCTCCTGACTTATTTTTGTTTTATGGGCTGGCAAAGGGTCACAGAACTTCAGCTGATACAAATGTAATGCTCTTCGACAGATTCCTAGGGGTAACCAGGGAAGATCTTGATCTTATATTGATCTTATTTTTGTCCACATGGAAGAAAGGAGAAATCCCGTGTGCCACCACCAGAAGCTATATACCTCAAATTATCAACTGTGAGATAAAGAGGGAAAAAAAAATGAGAAAAAGAAATATCACATAAACAGAAAAAGAGAAGTGCTGTCAGGAACCAATAGCAATATTTAGCATAAGAGTTGTGGGAGTCTCTGGTCTACTGCTATGGGTAAACATTTGTCTGAATGACAGCACATGGTGGAAAACTGTGAGATGGGCCAGAACTAAGCCATGATTGATGAGCCTTGGAAGCGCAAGACCTGGCTATCCAGTGTTGGTTTTGCAACCTTTGATCTTTATAGCCATGCATTATAAAGCGGTTTTAACTTGTAGCTAAATTCCTAACATACTCAGCTGTAAAATCCAGGCATATCCTGAGTAATAAAACAAATACATAAACTGGAACTTAGGTAAGAGCCATCTTTTACTGTCACTTTATGCTGGGAATACCTAGAGCTTGCTATACTGGATTCAACAGGAAAACATGATTTTAAGAGCATCACAAAGGGATTTTGGCTGGAAACAAACTGGACTGTAGAGTCTACATCACTACTCCTTCCTGGATCAGTGCCTCTAAAGAACATGGCAGAGCAAGCACCTTTCAAACTGTCATACATACTGTAGCTATACCACATGATGTTCATGAAGCACAACTTCTATCACCTCTTGTATCAGAGCCATGGGCTTTCCACGAAAGCATCGTTCTGCCAACTGTGGATATAACCAATAAATCAAGGCAGTTGCACAAGCCACAACTTAGGTGGCATTAATTAGATCAGTGGAAGTTATGATCCAACATAATTATCATTGCTACCCCACCTACATTTAATTTCACTGTTTCTTCCTATCTTTCCCCCAGAGGGACAACAGGAGAGTTGAACTACATGCTTCAACATTGTCAGTCTCCAGAGGCAGCTCGAAAAAGCATTGTTCGGTAATTAGATGAGCGCAAGTAAGGGGAAGGGGACTATCATGAGATGTGATCAGATATCACAGAAAAAGGGAAGAAAGAAATTCACCCTTTGCCCCTCACATACCTTGTAGCTTTGCAACTGTCAAGAGGTCTGGGGTTTGTGATGCTTGATCTGACTCACCAGTCCCTACTCAACAAGGGATTATACACAGAAATCACTGTGAGCGTATGGAGAGTCTGATTCAAGTAAACCTGATTTCCCAAAGTCTTACATACATATTGAAAATGGCCTGAAAGGCCCTGCCCAGGAGTGAAGAAAAGGAGTCATTGTACTACATGGGACTTCTGGCATCTCTGACCACATCTACATCAAGTAGTGCAGCAGAATAAGAGGAATGGACATGTAGAGAGAAATAGTTGGTGATGAGGATATGATTTCACACTGTGCCTTTCCATCCTATACCCATTTTATTTCAAACTTCCTGCAGTCTAGTGGCAGTAGGTTGCTGTTCCATGCCAGATGCACATTCAGCAGCTTAGTGCCAACCCAGATGAATCCAGCTCATGTCATCCATGATTGCACTGCAACATGAATGTGAGGATTGCAAATACCCACCCTTAAAGGCATCTCCCTGCTGGGTATAGACAAGCATCTGGAGGTGCACATGCCTGACAACCACTGAATGCTTCAAAGATTTCTGAGCAAACACCTCCTGACATAGCTACAGAGTGAGAATCACAGCAATATAACCAAGTCAGAATGTCACTATGCTGAGGCTGTTTTGTCCTGCTGAAATAGCCCAGCGTAACATGACCCTAATGTAGGTCTGCACTGGACTGATACAAGTGTCCCCACACAGCACTGTGCAGTGTGGCTGTACCAACATATGGGCAGGCAGCTCCCCTGTGCGGTGTATGTGTGCTCTTCGTCTCTGTCACTCTGTCAGTAGGGACAATTTTACAAGCCTGTGTCTCTGAGGACTGTGCTTCAGGAAGAGAGAGTCATACAAATGGGAAGCCAAATGTTTGCAGGACTAAGCCCTGAATCACAGTCCAGGAAACAGTTATAATGACAGTATACAGCTGAAAAAGAACTACTGTCTTTGAACTGACTGGAAGGACTTAATATAAAAAGGTATCATATCTTTCAAGTCACAG
>VWYK01111675.1:23634-39984 GCA_013399775.1 Semnornis frantzii | reverse complement strand
GGGGACAGCAGCACTGGGGGCAGTACTGGAGCTGGGGTCTCTATCAAGATACTGTGCTAATGTTATCAAAGGTGAATCAACAATGTTACCTATGCCAGCTGCTTGTCTGGTGACTAATCACTGTAGTAACTAATAGGTTTATGTAATTTGAATGACAGGTTAATAGCAGGACAGGTCTGGTACTGTAGGTGCTGACTGTGAACAGCACTCAGCAAAGTGAGCACAATTTTGGTCTCATTTGTGCTTGTCTGCAGTATCCACACTGCTCATGTCTCTGTGCAGGATCTCAAATGAACATGAGTAGAGTTCAAAGTGATCTTGTGAAGACAAACAGCCCCTCAAACACCAAAGGACTTCAGTAATACACTTGGTGTAAAGGCTTTCTTAGAGTAGCCTTAGCCATTTGGGAAGCCTGGAGCAGTGGGTGTGCCTTGTTGCAGCGCTAATGCAGCCCCTTTCCAGCAGGGAAGAATCACCCAGCTGAGAGTGATGACCTTGCTGCTAGCTGTGGTGTTTCTGCTGTCCCAACCAGCACTTTCCTGCTATGCAGTCATCCCTTGCAGCAGCACACAGCAGTGAGGTGTGGAGTTAGCATGCAGCACTGTGAGGACAGTTACTGGAGTCTGCCAGAACTCCAATGGGGATCTGAATGCTGGAAGCACAGCAGTGGATGGGAGTTTGCTGCTGAGGACATGCCAGAGCCAACTGGAGAGCCTGGTCAGAGGAGCCTAAGGAGTGTGCAGGGAGATGTGATATGGAATAACAAGGACAGAGAAGGGAATTGCCTGAATGGAGCAATTCCTTCCAGTGTCTTTGTGAATGCCTTCTCTTAGCTTCCCCTCATTTCTGCTACCTTCCTTTCATTTCTGGAGGGGTTTGGGTGGTGGTGGTGTTTTTCTCTGAGTTCCTTCTCTTCCCACATCTCTCATTTCCATCTAGTGTGGTTTCTGCTGCCCTGCCATGCCTCCTGTTACCCTGCTGGCTTCTCAAGCACCAAACCTTTTGCTTCTCTCCAACTGCATGTTGATTGGACTTAAGGTGTGCTACAGAGCTCCATTACACAGACAGAAATTGATTTAAATTGCATCTCTTTCCATGCTCTCTTTTGCTAATCCCTCTTAGAGACATTCCAAAGGAAGTTGTGCTGATTTATTGCACTTGCTTTAGGCAATAACAAGCACAGGAAAATAATACAGAGGAAAACAAAACAAACACAGCAACAACCAAACCCCAGACCTCTGTTCTTGAAGGATATTTAAGTTTCACACTTGTGTTCAAGCTTTAAGCATTTGGTGTAACAGAAGATGGATTCTGAAACACTTAGCCTAGCCTTGATCTGGATTTAGATCTTTGCATCCTTTTGGGAAGGGTGAGAAAGGGGAGGGGGAAACCTCAGCATAGGACCTGGTCATTGAAAGTGCCTAAATAGAGTGCATTTACTTTGCATATGTTTTAATTTCTTACTGTCCATTTCCACTCTTAACTGCTGTACCTTGAAGCTCTACAGACCCCATGGAACTTCCATCCTTTTCATCCATCTAGTTGACAATTTGCAGTGCAGGTTGTGCAGCCAGAGTAAGACTTCTGCTTTGAAGGGCAAACTCCATCCAGCATTGCCCAGATTTGTTAGGGCTCTTTTTCTTCCGTCGTGGTATTAATTACTGACAAACATAAAAGCAGCTGCTGGGGATGTCCATCTTGTGTGCTTTTAGGGGTTGGAGGGCCTAGGAGCCCCTAGACTGTGGTCTCCTGCATAATAGCTGGCAATTTGCTGGGCATGGGGAAGTGGCCTGGAAGTGGTTCTGAGGCTAAGTGATGCTTGTGAAGCAGCTGCTAACGGCGGCAGTCCTGCTCCTCATCACTTCACTTCTGCAGAGCTTTGAAAAATTGCCTTCCAGAGAGCTTTAACAAACAGGAAGAGCCTTTGGAGAGTCCAAGCCCCATTCTGCACAAGTGCTTGGAGAGCAGAAAGAGCTCTGCTGAGGCACCTGAGCAGCTTAGGACAGCAGAGATGATCTGAGCTGTGTGCGGCAGTTAGCCAGAGGAGCACAGGGGATTGGTCTTTCAGAGCAGAGGTTTGTAAGCATCTTCTCCGTGCTGAGAACTGGGGGGGCTTTGTCTGTGATCCCTGTGGAACAGCTGTGCAATGGTGCCTGCTGCTCTCACAGGATCACAGAATGTTAGAGGTTGGGAAGGACCTGCAGAGATCACCCAGTCCAAGCCCCCTGCCAAGGCAGGAGCACTCAGGGGTGGAAAGTCTCCAGAGAAGGAGACTCCACAACCTCCCTGGGCAGCCTGCTCCAGGGCTCTGCCACCCTCCCTGTAAAGAAGTTTCTCCTCACATTGAGGTGAAACCTTCTCTGTTCAGGTTTGTTTCCATTGCTCCTTGTCTTATTACTGTGCACCACTAAGAAAAGATTGGGCCCCTACACTTGAGACCCCCCCTCAGGTATCTGTACACTCAATTATCAGAAAATGGCTTTTATGTGAAATAGAGGTTTAGTTGTATGTGAAACAAAACAAAAAGCTGCTTTGACACAGCAAAAGATTGGCATGGGAACCTGTCTTTAATCAAGTGGATAGGCTGAATTCATTGAATGCTTCAAAGAATCAGAGCTTTGTCTCTGCTTTCATTAACACAATTCTTTGTTTTGTTTTTAAAAAATAAAATGTGATTGCAAATATGTAATGTGCCTGACCTCTGCAGAGTACTTCTACAGTTCTGGTGTGTCACAGAATTATTTGGGTTGGAAAAGCCTTCTAAGATGACTGAGCCCAACCCCACCATGGCCACCAAGTTCCCAAGTGCCATGGCCACAGGTTTCTTGCACACCTCCAGGCACAGTGACTCCAGCACCCCCCTGGGCAGCCTGTGCCAATCCCTCACCACTCTTACAGCACAGAATTTTTTTTCCTCATCTCCAACCTAACCCTCCCCAGGTACAATTTCAGGCCTTTCCTCTCCTTCTATCACCTCTTCTCAGGGAGTTGCAGAGAGCAATGAGGTCTCTCTTAGCCTTTTCCAGACTACACATTCCCAGCTCCCTCTGCCCTTCCTCCCCAGGCCTGTTCTCCAGACTCTTCATCAGCTGCTTCGCTCCAGGACCTCAGTGTTTTTCTTGGAGTGAGGGACCCAAAGGCAAAGGCAGTGTGTGAGGTGTGGCCTCCCCAGTGCTGAGTGCAGGGCCAAGCTGACTCTGCTGCTGGCCACGCTGTTGCTGGTCCAGGCCAGGATGCTGGTGTCCTCTGGGCCATCTGAGCAAGGACATCATTCGACATAAGACCACAGGAACAAATACTCTACCATTAGCAGCTTGCCAAAGGTAATGCCTTTGGTGGTGGTTAGATTTGTGAGGGCATGTGGTGGCAAGCACAGAAAATGCTCATTGCCTTACCTGCTGCTTTGGGCTGAGTTTGCTTTGAAGCCCTTTGGTTGGATTCAGAAGGCAAGGGACAGGCATTCCCCAGGTGCTCGCTCTGTGGTTAGCTGCTGAAGTTTCCTGGTGTGTTGTGTTACTGTCTGAGTGGGTCTGTACCTTGTGAAAAGCCTCCTGGTGTGGGTGAGGAGTGAGCTGGCAGGGCTGCAGTGATGACCCTCTTGTAGGAGAGCTGCAAAACACAGCTCAGCAGTGCAGTTTGCTATCCCCGAGTTTGGTGTGGCTCTGATCAGAGATAAGGCTGGGAGGGAGAGGCAGAGAGGTGTGTGGGACTGCAAATGCATTTGCAGGTCTCCTTAGCAGAAGATGAATTGTTTTAATCATCTTTCTGCTGCTGAAGCACCCTCTGGTTCTTCCTGCGCTTGTTTCTGTCAGTCTGTGGCTGTAGCTCCTTTGCCATTCTGCTGCAGTGTCGTTTCCTGCTTCCAGATCCCTTCGAGGCCTTCATCATTTTTTCCATTCGACACGAGATCAGGAAGATTGACCTGCACAAACGTGACTACAGCCTCCTGGTTCCTGGCTTGAGAAACACCATAGCCCTCGATTTTCATTTTGGACAGAGCTTGCTCTACTGGACAGATGTGGTAGAGGACAAAATCTACAGAGGCAAGCTGTCTGATACCGCAGGTACGAGCCTACCCTTCACAGCTATCACTGCTGCAGCCTTGGGGCCCAAGAGCTCTGCCTCAGCTGCCTACACAAGTGGAGTTCAGGATGATCCTCTGCTTTACAGAGGGCAATATTTGGGCTCTGTGTGAGGAAGAACTAGAAAAAAAACTCTTGTTATCAAAGTTTCCTTTTACAACAGGCTGGAGGAGGCAGGAAATGGCAGGTGCCAAGGGCTGATGTTCCTTCCTGGCCCACTGAGTGCAATGCTGATTTGGTTTTGGTGTTTTGGGGGGGTTGTTTTGTTTGGTTGGTTGGTTTTGGGGTGTTTTGGGGTTTGTGGGGTTTTTTTTTGTTTGGTTTTTTTTTTGTTTTTTTATTTNTCTGCCACTTCAAACCCATTCCCCTTGTCCTGCCATTCCCAGACCTTGTCAATAGTCCCTCCCCAGCCTTCCTGTAGCCCCCTTCAGATCCTGAAGGCCACTCCAAGCTCTCCTGGAAGCCTTCTCTTCTGCAGGCTGCAGAGCCCCAACTCTCTCAGCCTGTCCTCACAGCAGAGCTGCTGCAGCCCTCTCAGCATCTTGGTGGCCTCCTCTGCACTGACTCCAACACTTCCATGTCCTCCCTGTGCTGGGGGCTCCAGAGCTGCACTCAGGCCTGCTACCCACGTTGTTTGCTTAGGGTTTTTTTTAATGTTGTTGTTATTCATAATTTCCATTTTTTGTAGCTTCTCCTCAGCTTATTACAGAAGTGTAAGAACTCAGCAGCTGTCTGCTTACGTTAGATGGAAGATTTTGCTTCATGCTTTTATCAACCTTCTCAGAAGGCTTTTTCTTTGCCCTGGTGATGTCCTTATGGCCTGTAACTCAATATAATTTTATGATACATACAGAAGTGTTTTTACCAAGTGCTGTTTGTTGGAGTCTGTGTCCCAATGCGTTCACTCCTGCCTGAGCTAGCAGACACAGGCCTGTTTAACTCCTGCTACACAAGGTCAGCTATGCAGTCCTGACATTTTTTTTTTTCTCCTGACATGTTTGGGGTTTGTTTTCTGCCCTTTTTTTCTTCTTGTCCTTGGTAGCTGGTACCTGTGGGTATCCTTATATCCATAGATCCAGGCCAGGAAGGAAATATCACAGAATCATAGAACTGCTTAGGTTGGCAGGGAGCTTAGAGTTCATTCCCTCCACCCTCCTCACCATGCCCAGGGACACCTCTCAGCCAGACTCAGCTGCTCAGGGCCTCATCCAGCCTGGCCTGCAACACCCCCAGCAAGGAGGCAGCCACAGCCTCCCTGGGCAGCCTGTGCCAGGCTCTCACCCCCCTCACACTCAGCAACTTCTTCCTCAGCTCCACTCTCAGTCTGCTCTGCCTCAGCTCCAAACCATTCCATAGCTGCCTTTTGTATGAAGTACCTGGCAGGAGAGAGCTGTAGGTACAGCAGCACGAGTTTGCAAGAACAGAGTAGCAGTAGTGGCTCTCCTGCCATTTCTGTGTCTGTCACAATCTTTACATTTTCTCTTTGTTGTGGTTGAGAGAGAGCTGCAGGAGAGCTGTGTGAGCTCTGTCCAGTACGGCTGGGGGGCAGCGCATCAGCATGGCCACTGCTAATGCCCCTCCTGTGCTGCCTCTGACCTCCAGTGGAAGCTCCAGAGCTTTTCTTACATCAGAACTAAAAATCCCAGCAGTCTGTCAAGTGTCATGGGGAACAAAGTATTGTGACACATCAGATGGCTCAAACGCTCGCTCCGAGAGCGTGCGATGGTCTCCTCCTTCACTCGGCACACTCTGTATCAATTATTTAAGCCTCTCTTTTCCTTTCCTTTTTCCTTGTCTGTTCAGGTGTTAGTGCCATTGAAGTGGTGGTGCAGCATGGGCTGGCCACACCTGAAGGCCTTACTGTGGACTGGATTGCAGGGAACATTTACTGGATAGACAGCAACTTGGACCAGATCGAAGTGGCCAAACTGGACGGCACTTTGAGGACAACCTTGATAGCAGGAGCTATGGAGCACCCCAGGGCCATTGCCTTGGATCCCAGATATGGGTGAGTGTGGAGATTGCTTCTGCCTCTTGCCAAGTGTTTTAAGCTTGGTTTCATTTCTTTGCTGTGAGTTCTAGTTCCTAACTTACCTTTAATAGTCAACGAAAGCACATTGTGAGTGACATGCAGTCTGCTATTGGTGTGTTGGCTGAAAGGGGTTAAAGGTAATTTGGGAAACACAGGGAACTGTTAGCAAATTACTTCCCTTGCTTTGGTATGCTTTGCTTTACTTTTTGACATGTGTAGAAACAATTGGAGCCTTTGTTCTCACCTTCCCATGTGGAGGATGGACACATTTAGGTATCACTGAGATGTTTCATCTCGCTCAGAGGTTGTTTAATGGGATCAGAGAATATAGCTTAGACTAAAACACTTCTTGTGCTTGGTCCTTTCAAGTGGAGCTAAAGCTTTTCAACTTCTGTCAGTATTTTTTCTACCTATTCCTGAGGGATGCTCTATGGAACTGGAATATTATTAATCATAAGTAACAGAGTGTAGTAGATTGAGCCTGCTATCATGAATGTGTATTTTATCTAATGCCTGTCATAATTAACTCAGAAGCCATAACTGGGTGCTTAACAAAGAAGTATGTGTCAATTAAAGTCTGGTCTGAATTTGGTAGTGTGCTAGCACAATAAAAACTGCTTTCCACCAGTGCTGCTTTAGCAATCATCAAACATGTTTCACAATTCAGTGTTTGAAGTCTTCACGGTAACAAAAAACCCAAAGCAACAAAACCAAACAAACAAAAAACCAAAAGCAGCATTAAAAACAAACAAACCACAAAACAAACAAAAACCAACCAGCCAAAACCCCAGGACTTAAATAGGGCCACAAAAAATATCAATTACAGTCAGTTTGCAGAGTTATGACAACTTAACTTTGTTTAGGAACCTGCTGTGGTCTGTCACAGAATGGATTAGGTTGGGAGGGTCCTCAAGGATCATCTAGTTCCAACCCCTGTCTTGTGTCTTCAGTGAGAAACACACCTGTGGAGGTAGAAATAAAAGTAGGCTAAGGTGCCAAATGCAGTCCTGAGTTAGGAAGCCCATGCTTGGCTGGGCAAGGGCTCTGCCCCCTCAGCTCTGAAGCTGGAAAGGCCATTTGCAAGAGTGCATTGCTCAGCTACAGTGATCTCTCAAGAAGCTTCCTCTTGGCAGAGCTGGCAGATGAGTAGGTCAGATTAAGTGGTTGGGAGGGGAAAAAGACAGACAATCAGTGTGAGGAAAAGTGGTGATTGGAAGGTTTCAGCCGCCTTTGTAAAAGTTAGAATCAGTCTTAGGCTATGTCTTTATGTGAGGGAAGAATGAAGTCTTTGAACACAGGTGGGAGCAGCTTCTCCATCTTGTCACAAGTAGCCATGAAAAAACAAAGCAGTAGTTGGCTGTGTTAGGGTTGCACAAATCCTGTGTCACCATGGAGCTGTGGCTGCTTCGTTCCAGCCTGCAGTGAGGCTGGGCAGGTATCCTCAGTCCACAGGAACCCAAATGCAGGTAGAGGTAAATGTGTGTAAGAAACAGGTTTGCCACAGCAGAAACTCAGCACTCAGGCTGGCAGTGTTAGTGGTCTCATCCTGTTCACTTCTCTGCCTGTTCAGGATGAAGGTGTCTTAGTGGCTAAGGATGCCATCACCTGCAATGCTGTACCTAGAGGTAGGAACCAGTGCCACCCAGGCCTCCCAGTACCTAGCTCTGGATCCCTGCTACCCCCAGCTGCCTCTCACAAGGTGCACACATCACACACACATACAAAGGCTGTGGTGCCTCTGGGAGCCAGCTGCCCCAGTGCCTTGCTCCCAGAGGTGCAGCCACAGATCAGGCTTCCAAGGCAGTCCAAGTGCTCAACAGCTCCTCTGGCTCCACCTCTGCCAGCAGTCACACACTGCCTGTGCTGCTTTCCTCATGCCAGCTGCTGGCACAGGCTCTGTGGCTTGGCTGGCTTCAGCCACTGGCACACAGCTGTTTGCACACTGTGCACACACAGCAGAGACCCTCACCTGGGCACAGAGAGAGGGAATTTGATAGGAAGGCTCCAGTTGATTGGTCTGGAGAAAAGGAGGCTCAGGGGAGACCTTCTCACTACAGCTACCTGAAAGGAGGTTGCAGCAAGGTGGATGCCAGTCTCCTCCCCAGTAACAAGTGATAGGATGAGAGGAAGCAGCTTCAGTTTGCACAAGGGGAGGTTTAGGTTGGACATGGAGAACAATTTATTCCTTGAAAGGGTTGTCAAGCCCTGGAACAGGCTGCCCAGGGGAGTGGTGGAGTCACCATAGCTGGAGGCATTTCAAAGATGTGGCACTTAGGGACATGGCTTAGTGGTGACTTTGGCAGTGCAGGGATAATGGCTGAACTACAGCTTAAAAGTCTTTCCCAGCCTAAACAATTCTGGGATTGTACAATTTTTGACCCTCATCCCTTGCTGTTGAAATGTAGCACAGTTCTTACTCATGGGCACTAAATGGAGAGAGACCTTGTTGGAATCTCTCTTCAGGACTGAAGCTGTCTGCTATTGCTTGGAAAACATTTACTGCAGTCTGACTCTCTGCAAGTCACTCTTTACAGCTCACTAAAATATTTCCTGTCAAAGATACTCTTTTCCTTTCAGAAATAGAGAAGTTTGTTTGTTGTAAACTCAATAGGCTAAAACTAGTTTGACTTTCAGTGATGCTGCTGTTGTTGCTCAGCAGGAAGCCTCTCTGGCTGTAGGTGCAAAAGCTCTGCTTGTGGGGGAAAAGCTGGGGCTGCTGGAGAGAACAGAGCAGCCCACACAGCACTTCTCTGCAGGGCTTTGGCAAGACTCATCTGCAAAAACCTTGTTAGTGACTTAACAAATGCTGCAGCTCTTCACTGGAACCCTCCACAATAAACAGACATCTCTAGTTTAGCCTGTTCCTCAAACCCAGCTACCTCACACCACCTTTTCTCCCCTCCCCATCCTCCTCATCTGTGAATTGCTTTCAAAGGCTCTCGTGGTAATGATTATTTTTAATGAGCTGGGTTTCTAATTCTGGAAGGGAGATGAGAGGAGCCTTTACTTGTACTAATGGACCTGAAAAAGGGAGCAGCATTGCATTTCTGTTCTTAAACTGGGGGAGCTGCATGACTGCTCCAGCACTGCTGCCCTGGCACTCCAAAGGTTTTCTACACTTGCCCAAATCAATCAATGCTTGTTCCAGTCACTTCAAACATGTGGATCTTTGGGCCTTTTCCCCCCTAGCTATTGTCTTACTGAACCACTTCAGATTATTCTTAGTGCTTTAATATTTTCTTATGTCTTTCCTTTCCCTCTCATCAGAATTCTGTTTTGGACAGACTGGGATGCAAATTTTCCTCGCATTGAATCTGCTTCCATGAGTGGAGCAGAGAGAAAGATCATCTATAAAGACATGGACACTGGAGCCTGGCCTAATGGCCTTACTGTGGATCACTTTGAGAAAAGAATAGTCTGGACAGATGCCAGGTGAAGTGCCACCAGGGCTCTTATTACCTGTTTGTAAATCCTTTGCTTGCCTACAGGACCCTGGGCTGGAGTGCAAGTGGCATGCAGGGATGTCTGCTGTGTGCCCAGGCAGGGTGGGCACTCCTGGGTTTCCATGGCTGCCATTGCTTCATGGCTGTACCAGCAGACTGTAGTGCCCCTGACCAGGCTTCTCGTGCACCTCATGCTGCCTGAGGCACCCTGGCCATGGTCCCAAGAGCTTGACCCCAGCCTCAGTGAGATTCTGGGCCCTGTTGGTCCAGACACCAGCACAGAGGGTGACTGCCTGGCCTGCCCCTGTCTTGTCACTGCAAACCTCTCTGCTGGTTTGGACTCTTCTGGAACCTGACTGCAAAAGTTGTGGCCCACTCCTCTCTCCTCTCGTGGGGGCAGTGGAATGTGTCCCCAGGCAGTGAGGCTTCTGCCTCTGTCAGCTGTGGTATAATGCCTGGCTGCTGGCTCCTGCTGCCTCAGAGCAGCTGCCTGTTTGTCACCCCTGACACTTGCACCTGAGCCCAAGCTACTGCCCAATTTTCCCCATAGCTTATCTGAATGGAGACTCATTTCCTTGCTGCAGTCCCGCAGCGCGGAGGTAAATCCGATGTCAGAAACAGCCTGCAAGCAAACCTGTGTTTCATATCCTCAGTTAATCTAATTCACATTAATAATTGATCCCTGAAGTGAGTGACTCAGCTGTAAACATGCTTTGGTGTTAGCAGGGTGCAAGAGTGAAGTTCTGCTGCAGCAGTGCCTGTGGCTCTCGCGTAACCCTGCCCTGGGCTCGTCTTGCAGGTCGGATGCCATTTACTCTGCCTTGTATGATGGGAGCAGCATGATAGAGATCATCCGGGGCCACGAGTATCTCTCCCACCCTTTTGCTGTGTCTCTCTATGGGAGTGAAGTCTACTGGACAGACTGGAGGACCAATACACTTGCCAAAGCCAATAAGTGGACTGGCCAGAACGTCAGTGTCATCCAAAAGACAAGTGCTCAGCCCTTTGACCTTCAGATCTACCATCCAAGTCGGCAGCCCCAAGGTGACTGCAGGATAATTATTGCTCCCAAGTGTGTGGGGAGGGTTATGCTTTCAACATACAATTATCTGTGCATGAGTTTGCCTTCAAGTGACACTTGTTACATGCTGTGTTTGGCACCTCCAGTGCTCCTTGGGTGGCCATGGGATCTGTATTCAGACCAGCAGCTTCATGGGATGAGTGGCTGTGAGGGTTGCCCAGCTGGGCTCTTGCTGCTGTGTTGCAAGTGTAGTGCAGGCCACCTGCATGGAAAAGGCTTCCAAGCTGCTTTTTATTTGACCCAGAGTAACTGGTCTGCTAGAACTGAGCACAAGAGTGTTTAGCGTCAGGGTTGGAAGGGACCACAAGAACCATCCAGCTCCAACCTCCTGCCATGCCCAGGGACACCTCACACCAGCTCAGGCTGCCCACACCCTCATCCAGCCTGGCCTTAAACACCTCCAGGGATGAGGCTTCCACCACCTCCCCGGGCAACCCCTGCCAGGCTCTCACCACCCTCATGCTTTGCTGTATTTCTTTTGCTCCTCTCTGGAGGGTGATTATTTTTTTCTGGGAAATGGGCTCTGTGTGCAGGTCTTAGTTGCAAATATTCATGCTGTAATTTGCCCTAATTTACTCCTTTGTCTCTATTTGCTTCTCAGTCTTCTTGCCCATTCTTAGGAGTGTATAACAGATTCCACCACTACAGGCTGCTGCCTTTCTTCCAGCACACTGCCCCAGCTGGGTGTTGTCCATCAGCTGATACCTTTCCAAAGCATATCCTCCTCACTTAACAGCTTTGATGTTAAAATAACAAGCTCAGTTTCAAATGAACAGAGTCTGTCTTTCATGGGAGAATGAGTTGGTCCTGCTGGAGGCAGGAGTTTGGAGCATCAAAACTTGTTTTTGTGTGTGGTTACCAAGCCAGACTGAAAGGAAGTTCCCAGGATATGCATGAAGTAAATAATAGGGAATTCTCTAAGTTATTTCTCGAGTCATTGTCTTCCCATTTTCATCTCTGTATACATTTCTATTCCCCCTCAGTTTCTGTAGCATAACATTGATTTACACCTGAGCACTGCTGCAGCAGCCTGGTAAGTGCCCAGGCTCTGACATCAGGTAGGTTGTGCTCCAGGAGTTGTGTATTTAGTGATCTTCAGCTACTATAACTTAAGATAAAACTGTAATAATCTTGACAATGAAACCTGTCCAGATTTTATCTGCCTGATAGGATGAAATATTCTACTTAGTTCCTAATGAAAAATGCAGGAACCTGCTAGAACTTAGCTCCATGAGACAGATCTGCCATTTGGGTTGCAGAGGTAAAAATCTTAATGAAGTTCTCATAATCCCAGCTGAAGCATCAAAAGGTTTTCCCACTGACCCTTTCAGTCAGATGCAGGGGGTTGGAAGTAGATGATCCTTGAGGTCCCTTCCAACCTTACCATCCTATGAGTCTATGGAATGTGGAGTCAGGGAAGTGGTCACTGAATTTAGTGCTCTGAGAACCTGTGAAGATTCATGAGGCCCAGGAAGGAAGTTAGACAGCAGGCCAGGAGTTACTCACTGATTTTCTAGAGCACCTTCTCTGAAGCTCCAGGATTACAAATACTGAGGTTTTCTTTGACTGCAGTGAAATAATTTCCACTCTGCATTTTCTGGCTTCAATGATGGCAATACAGAGCCTACCTAAGTGTGTCACTAATAACATGAGCAATAATTAAATCCAGATAATTAAATTATGGAGAGATGTGGCACATTTCCCTAGAATGGCTCAAGTTGGCTCAGGCTGGAAGGGAGCTCAGAGCTCATCCCCTCACCCTCCCCACCATGCCCAGGGACACCTCTCAGCCAGACTCAGCTGCTCAAGGCCTCATCCAGCCTGGCCTGCAACACCCCCAGCAAGGAGGCAGCCACAGCCTCCCTGGGCAGCCTGTGCCAGGCTCTCACCACCCTCACACTCAGCAACTTCTTCCTCAGCTCCACTCTCAGCCTGCTCTGCCTCAGCTCCAATCCATTGCCCCTTGGCCTGGCTCACACCCCCTCAGCACAAATCCCTCTGCAGCCTTCCTGCAGGCTCCCTTCAGGCACTGGCAGCAGCTCTGAGGTGCCCCTGGAGCCTTCTCTAGGCTGAGCCTTTGCTGTGATGTTCTCCTCACCCCTACCCGTGGGTGCACTATCAACTGCCTGTCCAAATGTGCCTTAGGCATCCCTTCCTCCTCCTGCTGAGCAGCTGAGGCTGGTGAATGGAAGGTCCTTGGTGCGGTGCTGACAGGTGGCAGTGTTGTTGTCCTTCCTAACAGTTGTGACTGCTTCTACCATCAGAAAGGCTTTTTAAAGAGTTTCTCCTTCTGTGACTTTTCAAATGTTGAGCCCTTCAAAGCTGCTGTATCCCTGGCCTGGGAATCATAAATGTTAATGGAAGTAGTTGGGAAGTTTTGTCTCATGGTCATTTGCCAGGAGTCCTTGGACTTGTCAGTCGGAGACTTGACCTTGTTAGGTGTGAACTAATGAGGGCAAGGTGGTGATTTGGAGTGGCAATGAAAGGATATGGCAGGATGCTGAGTAGAACCAAATGGTCCCAATTAAAGTTCTGCAGGTACTTTGTTGGAAGAATACTTGGAGATCATCTCTCTCAGTAGATCCCCATGGAAAATAAAGAACTAAATGCAAGGATTTTTTTATACAACTAAAGCTATGCCAACATGAGAAATAAATTGCAAGCAAAGCATAGGGCAGGGAGCTACTGTTATGGTATTGCTGACCATTCCCAAACCTCTTCTTGGAGAAGAGAGCTCAGAACCTCTGCAGAAAAGCTGGAATGCCAGCTTGCTGAGGGCAGTCCTTCTGGTGTAACCATGGTGCATGTACCTGAAGGTGTAGGCAGAATTTCTCCTGATGTGCACCGTTTGAGGGTCAGAGGAAAGCATTGCCTAGCTAGAATCTGATGCCAGCAAGAGACAGATTCAAGATGCATGTGGAGGATAAGTAGGTCCTTGGTGAGTGCATGGTCAGATGCTGCAAGAGAAAGTGATCAGTTGTCAGCTGGTGACAGAATGTCTGAGCAAGGGCCCCAAGCCCCCCACACTTTAAGTCATGTCCTAGAGAGCAGTGTGCTTACAGCAATGCATGGCCAGCAGTGCACAGGACTGTGAGGCAGGTGGCTTGACAAGCAAGCAGCACTGGAGAGCAATGCCATGGTGCCAGAGGCTGGCCAGCTGGTGGACATGCCACTTCTGGGCTGGCTGTGACCATAAGGAAGAGAGCTTGGTGGAAGTGGTTGGGACAAGAGCAGAGAGCCACAGAGGGTGCAGTGGGGATGCTGTGTGAGTCTGTCACTGCTGTGGCTTGAGTGGTGTGTGCAGATCAGGGAGAAGGTAGCCAGAGAAGCTGACAGGCTCATCAGGAGCATGGAAAAGGCTTTTGTACAAGGACAGGTGAGCTGCTGCTGCTTGGAATACAGCTTCTAGCCAGGTTGCTGCATGAGGGCAGGCTGTGAAATCAGGAGTGACAGGGAGAGGGGGAGTGGGGAATGGCTGAGTGCTTATTCCCAGGGGAACTGGGAGGAAGTGGCAGAAGCAGCAGAGGGAAATAGGAGCCAGGCTTTGGAGAGTGACAGCATTACATGGCTGTTAGTCTGTATTGGAAAGTGAGCAGGGAGCTTAGCTCTGCTTGGGTGGCAGCTGTATGGAAATGCAAAGGGAGGTGCACATCTGTGTGTGTAGAGATGCATACAGATGTGGTGCCACAGGGCACCTTTGGCTTACAGTAGCTTGCTCCTCCAGCATCTGCACACTGGTCTGTCTGCTCTGGAAGGCTTCCTTTTCCCACCACTTTGCTATTGCAGGACTTCTGGAAGGAGTTGTGGACAGGTAGCACACAAGTTGTGCTGTCTCCTCTTGCACACCTTTAACCACAACTCTTTGATGTGGTGGTGACCTAAAAGGCCTTTTGTGGTGTCCTACCTGGATTCCATGCTCAAACAGCAGCTTTGGTGCAGAACACAGTGCACTGCTTGCACAGAGGGCTGAGCTGGGGGTGGTTATCCTAAGCAGATCCTTGTGACAGGCAGCTGCATGGGTATAAAGAGGTGGAGGTTCCACTGAGGTTGCTGCTTTGCATTGGCAAATGAAGGAGACAGTGTTTTGTGAAGCACCTGACTGAGTTCCACACCTCACAGCAGCAGGCTTAAGCATGCCAAAAATGCAGGAGGTTAATCTCTAGACAGTCTCCTGAGATCTCTGGAAACCCAAATGATTCTGTGATCTTTTTGAGAACATAGTCAAACCCCTCAGTTGCAGTTTTGATCTGTGGTTCACAGGGCTGATTTTTGTGTTTACTGTTACTATTTATCTTGAGGGACTCCTGGAACCTTCTTAACTTCAGTGTCTTCTCCTCAGCTTCACATCTTTTTATCCTGCCTGTGAAGTGGTGGACTTATTAAAAGAGGTCAGCCCAGTCTCTTCAGCAGTTCCAGGAGAAGTGATGCTGTTAAGTAAACTCTTTTGGTGGCAATTTTTGGGAAAGACAGAAGGAAATGTGCTCATAGTGTAAGGATAAAGAAGTACTTAGCACTGCCAATAGCAAAAAGATATGAAGCCATCAACCATGAGTAGATATTTGCAAGCTGCTTGGTCCAGCTGACTGCCTGTGGAAGGTTTAAAAGAGCTGACTGGGTACTGGAGCAGGAGAAACTGCTGTGGGAGCACTGAGTGGCCCCCAGTACTGCCACCTGTGAGAGGGGCAAATGGGAGGGCTGCAGGCAACTGCAGCAGCTTCTGAGCTCTGGGTAGAGTGATGGAAGATGCTGAATTTCACTGACCTGCTCATCCCAAGCTTTGGAAGTTTCATTCTTCCTGCAGGCAAGTTGGCAGCTAAAGGACTCAGGAGCTGAGGGATGATGTTAAGGAAGCACACATGGCTGAAAGAGAAATGATTCACTGAAGCAGAGCTTGAGTCTTTGAATTTTAGTGCTTCAGTCTGAGCTGAGTTTATTTCCCAAGGCAATTAATACACCAGCTTTCCCTACTTACCTAATTACTCCTGTTACAGGCTAGCACAGCGTTGGAGGAATATTCTGAACTAATTGGCTTTGTTAATTAGAAGTTTGTCTTTCTAGGTTAGTCGTTCCCACTGCCTTTCTCAGCACTGCTGCATTTCCAAAGGGCTTTTTTTCTTTCAGCCAAGGGAAGAATCAGCACTGGTTCACCCTCACAACATCTCTTCAGGAGTGCTCTGGAGCTGTGTGTGTGAGAGTCAGTGAAGGTCGCTCTAGGTTCTGAGAGACAAAGCTGCCTTCTGCAGTCAGCCTTCTCTCTGCTCTTGGAAGCTGTTTTACACATCCTGGCCAGTCACTGAACAGTAGGAAGTGACTTGGAAACTGCTACACTGAGGAGAGGTTTGACTTTCAGAAAAGTAGAAGAAGGTTGGCAAGCTTTCCCAAGGCATCTTTGCATGTTAGGTTTCCAGCTGCCCTTCCAGCAGAGAGACCAAAGGGAGAGGGAGCACTGAATGCACCAAAATTCACTGCACACTGCAAGCTCTGCCTCCTCACACACCAGAACTGTTCAGATCTGCAGTGCATTGACTCCCTATTCCCTCATCTGCCGTGGTGAGGAGTGTACACTTCTCTGTGAATGCTATAAATCACAGAGCACAGCATGGCAGGGCTTGGAAGGGACCTCCAGGGATCATCCAGTCCAAGTCCCCTGCCAGAGCAGCATCACCCAGGGCAAGGCACACAGGAACACAGCCAGGTGGGCTTGGGAAGGCT
>VWYK01111675.1:0-23268 GCA_013399775.1 Semnornis frantzii | reverse complement strand
GTCCCCAGCCTCTACTAATCCCTGGATTTATTATTTCCCAGATGCAGGACTCTACCCTTGTCCTTGTTGGAGTTTCAATTCCTCCCTGCCCAACTCTCCAGCCTGTCCAGGTGTGAGTGGCAGCACAGTCTGAGGGAGTGTCAGCCACCCCTCCCACTTGGGTGTCATCAGCCAGGTGTCTGTCAGTGCCCTGTGTCCTCATCTGTAAACTGCCTGCAAAGCTGATATCTCAGTGGGAGGATTTAACTTAGTGGCTTTGTAGAGCTGCAGTGAGAACTTTTAGGCTGTACTAGCAATAAGCCCCAGCAGAGCAGAAGCCATGCCTGGGCAAGAGGTGAGTAGTGCCTGGGAAAGCATGAGCAGAGGAGCAGCTCAGCTCACCAGTGGGGATGGGTCTGTCCTCAAGCAGAGCTGTCACCACGTCCTCACTAATGCAGCCTACAGCAAACCTTAGTTTCCAAAGGTGTTTTTCTGTTTTGTTTGTTTCCTGATTGCCTTTCAGCTCCCAATCCCTGTGCTGCTAACGAGGGCAGAGGGCCATGCTCTCACATGTGTCTGATCAACCACAACAGAAGTGCTGCCTGTGCCTGCCCACACCTGATGAAGCTATCTGTAGACAAGAAAACCTGCTTTGGTAAGTTCCCCCCACCCCAAAATCCTGAGTGTTGCTCTCAGCATTTTGAGCTGGACCAAGTAGACCTCAGCATCCTGAAGACAATCTCTGCACTTGCTTTCCATTTTTGTCTTGTGAAGGGACACCTCCTTCTGGAGACTCCCTAAATTATTCTCATGTCTGAGGGGTGTGGAGCTTTGACATTTATCACCACAGCTGCTTTTTTCCTGTTGCTTCTGTGTGTGGTATGTTAGTAAAAGTTACCTTTGGAAAGCAGAAAGGTTTATACTGTAAAGTGCACCATCAGAAAGTGATGAGTCAGGGAAGCTGAATAACAAAAGGCTGCTTAATAGCTTAAATCTCTACCTGCTCCTCTGAAGCTACCTTGGCTTCATTTGCAAGGATTAAGGAAATGAAATGAAAAGTAAACATTAGACATGCAGCCTTGCAGGGGAGTTTTATAAAGCATCACAATAAACACTTCAGGTACAACAGCCTCCAAATGTCAAATAATTGTGTCTGTTATCTGTAAATCCTTGCACTACATTGCTCTGTTCAGTGGTGATTAATCATGTTTAGGAAATTAAAATAAAGCATCCCCATTTTGTGCTGTGAAGGAACTGCCAGGGAAAACAGTTACCTTTACTGGGCCTTCTCAGGCATTTGCTCCACTCCTGTAGACTTACTGTAGACAGTAATGTATGGCTGCTGCTCACAGAATGCTCAGGCTTGGAAGGGACCTCCAGAGAGCATCCAGTCCAAGCCCCTGCCAGAGCAGCATCACCCAGGGCAGGGCACACAGGAGCACAGGTGGGCTTGGAAAGTCTCCAGAGAAGGAGACTCCACAACCTCTCTGGGCAGCCTGCTCCAGGCCTCCAACACCCTCACAGGGACAAAGCTTTCCCTCTGCTCCAGCTGTCCATGGCTGTTGGTGTGTAAAAATGAAACAGCTCTTTCTGGACTGGGGCACTTGGGGTGAATGTTTAACACTGATGCCTTCAGTGGTTTTTCCTTAGCCACTCCCGGGGCACAGTGAGCTGGCTGTGGCAGCATGCTGGCCAGCAGCCAGGATTCAGGGGTTGTCCCTGCGGTTGTGTGCCCCCTCTGCCTGTTCTGGAGGTGTTCTGTCAGGCCCAGACACACTTCCAGCACCCCTGAACGATCACAGCTGGCTCGGCCTGCTGGCGGCTGCGTTCTGAAGAGGGTGGGCAGTGCTGTTTTCCCTCTGGCTGGACAGACAGGAAGCAATTCCTGGTGTACGCGAGGCGGTCGGAGATCCGCGGCGTGGACATGGAGAATCCTTACTTCAACTTCATCACCGCCTTCACCCTGCCGCACATCGACGAGGTCACCGCCATAGACTTCGACGCCGCCCAGGAGCGCCTCTACTGGACGGATGTCAAAACGCAGACCATCAAGAGGGCCTTCATCAATGGCACCGGCTTAGAAACCATCATTTCAAGAGGTAAATCACAGAGCCTGGGAGGAAAAGGAGCTCCTCACAGGGAAACCTGTCACAGGCAGGGGAACTGTGCGAGTTCTTACCGCCTGTGCCTCTCACTGCCTTGGCATCAGTGCCCTGAGCAGTAAGCAGCACAAATCTGGTTTGAGTTCCAGCTCGTTTGACTGATGATTGAGCTTGTTCCAGTACCTTGGGCTGCAGTTGTGCCAGTGCTTTTATACGAGGCTCGGCTGTGTAGTGACCAGTGGCAGTAATGGCTGCTCTGGAAGCAGTAAGGCTGAAAAGCAGGAAAGCATCCTGACAGAGCTTCGTGGTGAGGAAGCTCAGGTGGACTCCTTGGTTCTCTGGCTGCGCTGCTGGCCTAGGGATGAAATTAGCTCTGCCAGAGTTGTGTTTCCTTTCCAGCCCAGGCAGATCTTTCAGCTTTGTTTCACCAAGCACACAGTGTGTTGGATTTGGGATGTTGGTGATGCTGGCATTCTGCCTTCACCTGTTGGCTGCTTGCAATGGGTGGTGTGCTCAAACTGAGTGCATCAGGCTGCTTGCAGGGCTTGGATGCCAGGAGGAAGTGGAATCTATTGATTCTGTGTCTCTGGAGCTTCTCTACCTCTGTTCTGTTGCTGCTCCAGGTACTTCTCAAGCTGCAGTTCAGGTTTTCCTTTTTACAGAGCTTTTTCATCATAGGCAGCTGTTTGCAGGAAGAAAAGCAAAGTTAACACACTGCAAAGCGAAAATCCTGCCTGGCAGGTTTGCCTGCAGGTAATGTCTTTACTGATCCAACACTTCTGCTCTCTACTTGGGCTGTAGAAACTTAAAAGTTCTGCACTTGATTGCTTCAACCTTGTGTCAGGAGCTCCAGTGTTGAAGTGATGCCATTTACTGTCCTTGCTAGTGGAGCTGGGCTCTCGCTTTGCTTTTGTTTTTGACAATTTTCACTTGCTCTCTGTTTTGTAACAGACCTAATTTCTTGAGAAGGAATTCAAAAATGTCTCACAGGGCTGATCTGGAGCCAACCTTGGCAAACTGTGGCTCCTCGTTGTTAAATGTACATGTGAGAGGGAAGAACTAACTCACTTCTGTAAGGCCAAACCTTTTGTGAGTTGGAAAGCAAAGTTAAACAAAAAACAAGCAACAAAGCTTCTTCAGGTGATTGATTGGGGACCTCAGAAAATCAATTAAAGCTCTACTCCTGGTGTTGCTGTAGAAGAGTTATTTTCTGCATTAGGATATTTGGGGCAATCAGTGGGTAAATATGACAGTATCCCCACTTAGATCTAGGAGTTAATTCATCTTTCTTTTCCCTCTGCTGTCCCAGAAACAACTTGATTACCAACTGGAGATGTTTTCAGGCCCAGTAACTGTGCTTAGCAGGTGACTTAGAGCTCTTCCTTACACCATGAACTGAGCTTCCAAAGAGAGAAAGAGTTACTGCTGGATTTTTAGGTGGTACTAGAACAAAAACATTGTGTAAACCACACAGTGAAAACTCAAAGCTTTGTCCAGCAGCTTCACAAGGCAAATGGGGTGTGAGTGGTTGCTTACCTGCATTCTTCTCTACTCTCTCTATTATAGCAGCCTGCATGGCAGAGGTGTGTTGGGGTTTCCTTGTTTGGGAATTTTTTCTGTGCCAGGTGGAACTTCTCTATAGAATTTGCAAAATGATGATTTCCTGCCCCATCAAAACGTTGCAAAGCCTGCCCCTGGTGTGTAACTGATCTCATTTGCTAACAGCTACACTTCTGCACTTCCCCTAAGAACATAAGAAGCTTTGTAAGCACATCCTAGCAGGATTCTTGTTGGAGTCTTACGCCAGTGTCACAAAGATGCCAAAGTCATGCTTTAATCTTTTTAAGAGTATGAAATTATTGCTTTCTAGTTCCTCCAACCAAAGCCCCCAAAAAGGCAGGGGATCAGTCCAAAATGGGTCAGGACTTTGCATTCGGCATCTTCTGCCACGTTCTCGAGGCTGCCAAGCTTCCTAATGCCCACTCACTGTTTGACCTTGTGTAGGACAAGGCAGCCCACAGCCACATGCACAGCAGTCTATCAGTGACAACAGTTCTGTCAGAGGAAGCTGCAGGGAGGCAGTGTACGAACTGAAGTGAAATCACTGATCACCCTTGGTCCTCATCTACAGAGACAGCCAAGGCGAGCCATGCTCTGCCGAGGCACAGGGACACTCTGCTCTCTAGATCCTGAGCTGTCTCACCCAGCATGTCAAGCAAAGAGGAAGATGCACTATGTTAATCAATATCTTGCTGAGGATGACCCTCACGTGCAAAAACAAATGCCAAGCTACCAAATGAATCCTATCTTACTCAAGGTTTGCTGCCTGAAGTGGTGCTAGTTGTGTGGCCCTAGAAGGTAGCTGAGCTGCACAGAGCCACTCTTTCCTCACAGTGGGATCGGGGAGAGAGTTGGAAGAGTAATGGTGAGAAAAACCATGGCTGAGATGCAGACAGCTCTGTAAAATAGCAATAGCTGCATGCACAAGCAATTGCCTCACTAATTCCCACTGGCTGACAGGTGCTCAACCACTTCTGGGAAGGCAGGGATCTGAACTGGAGGTTTCTGAGTCTTCAGAAAGAAACCCCAAAACGTCTTCAGTGGCAAAGCTTCTTGCCTGCAGAGCAGTGATTTTAATTCAGACATCCTCTGCTGAGCCTTCCTGGTTCTAGAGTCTAAACCTTTGGAGTGTCAGCATAGTTCTCTTTCGGAGAGCCACTGAACGTTCTGTAGGCAAAGCATAACTCGACTAAAGAAGCATGAACCTGCTTTTAGGTGATGAGTGATACTGGTGTATGTTAAAGAGAATTGTTGAGCTCCCCAGTGAAGGCTAACTCTTTCTACATCCTCATGCCTTCAACCCCCCACAGCAAACACCACTTTTTAGCAGCTCACTGAGTGATCAATGCTTGTGTGAGCAGAAAAATGCACTGTGAATGTCAGCTCCTGCCAAACGATCACACCGAGAGCAAGCCAGAACCAAAATCCAAACAACTGCTTTGCTTTTGCAGACACTCAGAGTATCAGAGGCCTTGCAGTGGACTGGATATCACGAAACCTCTACTGGATCAGCTCAGAATTTGATGAGACCCAAATCAATGTGGCACATTTGGATGGTTCCTTGAAAACCTCCATCATCCACGGCATCGATAAGCCCCAGTGCCTGGCAGTCCACCCAGTGAAAGGGTAAGAGTTCTGTGCTCCCAGGCATCCTCTGCAGGAGAGCTCAGCAGAAGGTTTCCTCTGGGCTCACACAGTGAGGTTATTCTTTCAGACCTGAAGTAAATGCATGCTTTGGAGAGATTGTGCTGAGCTGAGGCCTCACTGCAGATGAAATCCTGTGGCCATCAGTCATAGATCTTGCCTGCTTAGGGATGTTTCTCTGGTGATGATTAGAGATGCTGTGTGCACCACCCAACCTGCTCAATGTCTTCATTTTCCTCTTCAGTAAGCTCTACTGGACAGATGGGAACACAATTAACATGGCAAACATGGATGGCAGCAACAGCAAAATTCTCTTTCAGAATCAGAAAGATCCTGTTGGTAAATACCTCTTTATTTTTTCCCATTCTTCCTGACACACAAATCAGAGAGGGGATTCGTGACTGGAATTGCATTGGAGTGCATTCACATGGGTTCAGGATTGCCTCTGTACTTTGTGAGACAGATCATTTGATCACTGAACTTACTTTCACTTGAGCAGTTGTTGGTTATGAGACTCTAACCCCATACATCTGCTGAGTTGTTTACAAGGAAGTGGCTTTGGCTAACTTGCAGAGCGTTGTGTTGTTAGCTTTGAAACAGTCTGCATCAATATTGCTGGGTCACTGCCTCAGCTTTACTGAAAGCACTGCAGAATTCCTGGGGGAGGAGGGTGTTGTCTGGGGTTTGTTGTTGTTTGGGGTGCCTGGCTGGCTTTGTGTGTTTGGGGTTTTCTGTGTATTTTTAAACAGAGCTCACTCCTTCCTTCTGCACAAAGCCTGTTGCTGCTGATTACAGTGCAGCCCTGTTTGCTGCTTCACCTCCTTCCTTTTCTAGGTTGATTATGCTTCAGCACCCTTTGTAATTTCTTTTTTTTTTTCTATTTGAACACAAAACATAATCTCCAAACACAATTGCTGTAGTGGTTCTGGAGGCTGACCCCTGAGATCTTTATCTGAAAGGTGTTTTGTTTGTTTAAAAGCAGTTTTTTTCTGAGGGGTGTGTGTGCATTCAGCAGAGAAAGAAACCTAAGAATTCTCTCCCATCAGGCACTGTTCTTCACCTGTAGTCAGCCACATGCAGTTAAAAGAAAAACTGTGACTCACTCAGGTGGCAAATGTGAACCCAAATTCCAAATACTCTTCCTCTACCTTTCATTTCCCTGAGCTTCTGGAACAGAGCAAACTGAAATACACTTTCTTAGCTGTCAGTGGGAGCTAAGATCCCATTAGCTGTGTGGCTTCAGGGCTGGATTCTGGGTGTGAGCTGGCAGAAGAACCTCAGGGATGTTCTTTTTAAATGGCAGCAAGGTTTGGGAAATGTGAGTGAGGAAATGGGGAGGTGCCTGTGGGAGCAGTGATGGCCTTAGCCATGGCACTGTTACATTTATGGATTGATTTGGAAGCACAGCAGGGCTCTTTGAGGCCAGTGTTGCACAGTCCACCTGTCCAGGGTGACTTGGGCAGCTGGAATGTACTTCACCCACACTAGAATGTGTCATGAGTATCTGTGATGCTCATGAACAGTAAGTAAACTGTCTCCATTAGTAAAAACAGGACAATTCCTGCCATCAGATGAAATAGGCACTGACTGATGGCATCAGCAATAGCAGGTTTCCACCGAGGTGCAGCAGTATGACAAGGAGATGCTTTGGGAAGGAAAGTGTGGTAGACTTGAGCAGAAGGAAGTGGGAAGCTGACTTCCATCGTTGGCTGCTGTCTAGTGGGAATACCCAGGTGTAGAAGCACCAGTTTGGTGTCTGAAGAAGCAGAACAGCTGCCAAGACAGTGCTGGAACTGCTCTGCAGATTGCATTCCCAGCAGCCTGTGAATAGATCTGTCTGGGTCAAACTGGGGAGCTGGCTGGAGGCAGGCAGAGTTACAGAGGAAGCCTTTATACTTGTGTGGTACCTTTGTAACCCAAAGTTTTAGCAAGGGCCCTCCACACTCCCAGGAAAGTTCCCTGTGCTAGGCCTAAGCCCTGCAAGCACTGCTTGTCTGCAGGGTCTGTGGCAGTGTCTTTTCCCTTTGGGCAGTGCTTGTTACAGCAGCCTGCAAACCTGTCCATGCAGCTGCTGAAGGCAGCTCTGGGTCCCCTGCGCTGCTGCAGGAGCAGGCTCTGCTGAAGGCAGCTCTGGATCCCCTGAACTGCTGCAGGAGCAGGCTCTGCTGAAGGCAGCTCTGGATCCCCTGAACTGCTGCAGGAGCAGGCTCTGCTGAAGGCAGCTCTGGATCCCCTGAACTGCTGCAGGAGCAGGCTCTGCTGAAGGCAGCTCTGGATCCCCTGAACTGCTGCAGGAGCAGGCTCTGCTGAAGGCAGCTCTGGATCCCCTGAACTGCTGCAGGAGCAGGCTCTGCTGAAGGCAGCTCTGGATCCCCTGAACTGCTGCAGGAGCAGGCTCTGCTGAAGGCAGCTCTGGATCCCCTGAGCTGCTGCAGCTTTGCCACCGTGCCAAGCCTATTGCACTGCAGAAAATCTCCTGCTACTTGAAGGCTTTTAATGGCTGATGGCAGCCTCAGTGATGTTCCCTCTTAGCTCTTTGCTCTTCCTTCCAGCAAAGGCTTTGTTCACTCAGCAGGTTGTCCTGCAAGCAGTTTGATTTCTGCTTCTAACTTCAGAGACCTGACCATGATGTCAGGTCACTATGAAATCAGATCAATGCTATAAATTCATGGAAAACTGGGACTAGATTTGGTATTTCTGCCTTCTGAGCATGTAGGGAGAGGGCAGACCTGTACAGTAGTGAATCACAACAATTAGTTTGTTTTCCAAGTCCATTTGTTTGTACTTTTAGAAGCTAAATGATGCCTCCTGGCTTGCATTTACTGGGAGTTAGTGACCTCACTCAGGGCCTGAGCTCATTCAAGCAGTTACTCATTGCCAACAATGCTCTGTCATTTTTACTGATTGATTTCTGGGCATGTTGGGAGAAATAAAAGGCAGAGACCTTTTTAAAGCATGGATTTCTTCACTATACATGGCCAAGACTGTTTAGTTTTGTTGCCTGTATTTTTGTCTGAATTTTGAGTGGAGAGCTAACAGAGCTCTGTGTGTGTGTTTGGTTTTTGTGCTTAACTACACTTCTGCTCTACAAAGAGCTTAGGACTAAATGCATATAGGACCTGCTCAAGCCACAGCTAAAATTGTGCATGTTCATTGCAGGCTTATCAATAGACTATGAGGAGAACAAACTTTACTGGATCAGTTCAGGAAATGGAACCATAAATAGATGCAACTTGGATGGTGGTAACCTTGAAATAATAGAATCCATGAAAGAAGACTTAACAAAGGCCACAGCTTTGACCATCATGGGTAAGTCCAGCCCTGATAACTCAGGTTTTAATGCTGGGGAGCCAGTTAGTCATGCTCTGTCAAACCATGGAGGAGCTCTTGGTGTGAACAGTGCATGCAGTGCAGTGGCTGTGGGGCTTGTGAATGGCTTTGATTGAAGAGAGCTTACAATCTGTGGTAGGTGCTTTCTGCACAGCCCTGCACCTGTGTGCACAGGGTGAAGGCAGCAGCCTGTTGGCTTCTGCTTGCTGTAGCTCCTTGTGAGGACTGTTGGAAGGAGAGCTCTTAGGCTTTTTACCCCTGGGGGTGGTTCTGCTGCTCACTGCTGTCTTATTTTGGAATATCCTTGCTCTGTTGCTTTGGCTTGCACTTGGTGAAGACTCCTTTGGGTTACAAGTTCCTGATTGATATTTGGGTCAGTTGATTATCTGGATTTCCAGATGTGTGCTATGTGATTTGTGTATTAAATTGGTTAGAAAAGTTCTGGGTTTTATACTTTGTACATAAAAAATGTTCACAGACATCAAAATTATTTAAAAGGGGAAAAAAAACCAACACAAGAGAATGGTAACAAGGAAAATTCCAAGAAGTCATTGCTGACTACTACTTTAAATTGCTCCATATGTGTCCCTTGGCTCTTGCTGGAAATGGGAGCAGTGTGTTCAGAAATTGCAGTGGGACATTGGTACTCCAGAGATAATTTTAGAGCTGTCCACATTTCCTCCAAGTGCTTTCCTTACCTCTGTCTTGGAAATTAAAAAAAAAAATAGTGAAGTTGAGTTGATAGGCAAACTTCTGCTGGGACAGTTGGCTCCTCTCTGCCAGGTTTGTATCAAATATTTAGTTTGAGTGATTATGTGATGAATGTACAGATGTGATGTGATCTGGGTGGTGTGCAAGTGACACTAACTTAACTCCAAAGGCTTTTGGGACGTGGTGGAAGTGAGGTCAGTGAGTAGTAACTGCTAAAGTGGTTTGTGATGTGAACAGTCCTGAACTCTGGATGCTGGCAGGCTGTGTTGGAGAGGGGATGCTTTTACCTAGGCCATAGAATGGTAAGGTTGGAAGGGACCTCAAGGATCATCCAGTTCCAAGCCCCTGCCATAGGCAGGGACACCTCCCACTAGCACAGGTCACTCAAGGCCTCCTCCAACCTGGCCTTGAACACCTCCAGGGAGGGAGCAGCCACAACCTCCCTGGGCAACCTGTGCCAGTGTCTCCCCACCCTCACTGCAAACAACGTCCTCCTAACATCCACTTTCAATCTCCCCTCTGCCAGTTTAAACTCATTGCCCCTTGTCCTGGCATTACAAGACCTTGGTACAAAGATAAACTCACAGCAAGGTCCTCAACCAGGAGCAGACAGAATGCTAATACAGACAAATTGTCTGATGTTGGTCTGATTAGGAGCAGAAACAGAGCAAGTAGGTGACCTTTAGGGAGCCACTGGGAGTCTTTCTCATTCAGAACCCTGTGTGAATGCTTTGGGGTTTGCCTTGCACTCAGTCATCAGGAATTGTCTTCTCTGTTACTTCTGTTTTGTTCCAAACCCCCTGAAACTTCTTGTGATGCTTTAGAATCTTCTCTAATTCACAACACCCTGGGCCCCAGATAATTTTCAGCCTCTAGTTCTGAGCCCATTTACAAGTGGATGACAAATCTATCCACTGCTGTGGAAACCAAAGGTGTTCCATGGGGGAGAATCTGAATTTCTCCTACAACAGAGCAACACTTTTTGATTTAGATCTGAGTCCAATGCATCCTCTCCAGCATTTGCTTCCAGCAGTTTTCCTGATCTGTGATCAAATAATGCAGAGGTATTTGCTGTTCTGCATGAAGTCTCATTTCCTGCCTCCCAAGCTCCTTAATGAAAATGGCTCCTTGGGCACAGCTGAAACTGGTTGGGCATTTGCCTTTGTGTGTGTTTCTGGATTGGTGAGCACACTCATTAGAGCCCAGGATTTGCATTGCAAAGGAGCTTGCAGCTACAGCTGATGTGCTCCTCAAGCAGTGTTTTCTTTCTGCAGTGATACATAGCTCTGGATCATAAACTGAACGTTGCTGGGAAAGTATTGATTAGTTACTGGAAGTTTGTAGCTGAGGAGGAAAAAGTATTGCAGGCATCCGTGGGGAGCTGTGCTGGAGCTGTGTGCATGCATTTCTGTGTCAGCTCCACACAGAAACTGAGGTTCCAGAATTCAGCACAGCTCACTGCAACCCAGGAATGTGATTTTATAACAAGGAGAGAATTTGTTGTGCCTTGGAGATTTTATTTTACTTTATATATATTCTTTTAATGGTTGTAGTAGAAACCTCAAAGGAAATATTCCACAGTGCACCTCCAGTGATCACTGGGTTCAATCCCCTTGCCAAAGGATCTCCTAGGGCAGGCCACAAGTGGGCACATTCAGGCTGGCTTGGACAGTCTCCAGCCAAGCTGGACATGTCCCTGTGTGGCCTGCCCTGGGTGATGCTGCTTTGGTGGGGAGTTGGATCCAGTGATCTCTGGAGGCCCCTTCCAGCCATGCCATTCTATGACTCTATGAGTAGTAACCTTTTTGCAGTGGTATACCAGTATCAGAGGTTGCCTTTGTGTGGTGAAAGGTTCTGGCTGCTTCTGTTGAAATTCATGTAAAAACCTCTCCCTCAGCAATGCAGCAAAAGCAGACCTCCCTGATAGCTTTTCAGTGGGAGGGCAGGTATTAGAACAGTGTCTTTTGAACACAAGCTCTCCATAATGCAGCCACCAAGGCACATTAACAAACAATCAAAGCAGAGAGTAACAATTACAGCGTTGCATTGTAGGCAGTGTGTGCACTCCAATTAGCAGCAGTTCCCTTTCCTCACGTAGTTAACTCTTGTATTGCTTATTTGATTTCTTGGTTTGCTCTAAATAAAGCCTCAACACCACACGAGGATGCATTTCCAGGAACCCAACCAGTTGGAGCTTTGTCTGTGCTGGATGCAATTATCCAGTGAAAGGGGCTGCTTAGATCAGGAAACTTCAAATACTTACACCTTAATTTTCCAAGCCATCACTCTTGTAATTGCTGCAGCACCATTCATTACATTAGCATTAATAGAAGGAATATATCTAGGCAATTTGCCCGCTCCTAGGTACAGTGCAGAGTTGTCCTCCAGAAATACTCAGCCCACCATTAATGAAAACTAATGGCCCATCAAAATCTGCATTCTGAGGCCTGCCTGAAATCTCCAAAGGACTGCCCACAATGCTGGGGTAGCAATTTTTGGCCTTTGCGATTGCTGTTGCCCAATATGTTGCTGCACTTAATGCTAATTGCCCAGCCACAAGGATAAATACAACAGTTTTAATGTGTGTTATAACCCAGTTTGAGCTGCAGGACTGTAATTAGTGATCGACCAGCACTCTGGTTGGCATAATCAAGCAAATAAATCATTTCACTTCAGCTTGCTGTTTCAACTAGGCTTCTTTCTTCCCCAGCCTGTGAAAGCAAGTTGCCTTTGTGCTACAGTCAAGTGGTTTCCTGCAATCATCTGGTATGTTTTTAAAAGAATATAGAAATTAATTCATCCCGCTAGTAGGAACCACAGCTGAGGTGTCTGTGGGGAGAATCTGTTTGTAACATAAATAGCCCAAAATGCTGCTCACAGTCATGGTTAAAACTGGCTGAACTCTCAGGATTTGCAGGAGCTTCACCTTACATTTCCAGGTAGTCCTCTCCCTTGCTCCCACACTGCATCCATTGCTCTTTGTGCAACATGTTACACACCATAGGGAGGCTCCATGTGAAAGAGGAATAAGTAGCAGATCATGTAAGACTCTGTAAGTTCTATCTTTAAGTAGATGTTTCTCCAGCTGTCATCAAGGATGGAAGAGGCAGGTGGAAAAATAACTCTGCAGCATTTGAGTTTTCAGGGGTGGTTTGCTGTGATTTGTGCTCTTTAACACTGTAGGTAGCTCAGGAGACTACTCAAGCTCTGTGTCCACAGGCAAGCACTTCAAGGACTAGTAATGAGCTGCTGGTGAGGGGTGCATGTCCAGTGGATAAGGGATTAGTTGGATGATGGCATCCAAAGGGTAGTGGTTAACAGCTCAGTGTCCAAATGGAGGTGGGTGACAGGTGGTGTCCCTCTGGGGTCTGTACTGGCACCAATGCCAGTTCAACATCTTCCTCAATGATACTGACAGCAAAGTTGAGACCACTCTCAGCAAGTTTGCTATTGCCACCAAGCTGAGTGGAGTGGGTGATAAGACTGAAGATTGGGATGGCATCCAGAGGGACCTGGACAGGCTGGAAATGGAGGCTGAAGAGAATCAGATGAGGCTCAGTAAGGCAAAGTGCAAGGTCCTGCACCTAGGTCAGGGCACTTCTAGATACTGATCCAGGCTGGGGGATGAGACTGAGAGCAGCCCTGCAGAAAAGGTCCCTCCAGAGAAGGCTGCAGGGGGTCTCTTTCCAAAGGCCTGCAGTGACAGGACAAGGTTTGAAGTTAGAGAAGACATTTAGGTTGGGTGTTAGGAACAAGTTCTGCACCAGTCTGAACCATTAGGGTAGAGAATTCATTCTTGTGGGTCAGAATCAGGCAGCAGAAGAAAAGCAAAGCTCCCAGAGAGCCAAATGGTGGATTACAGCACTAAGTCCCTTTTATGTTTGCTCCTGTCTGGAGTTGGGGTGGGTTGGTTGGTTGGAGGTTGTTTGATTTGTGGGTGGGTTTTGCTGTTGCTGTTTGGGTTTGTTTTGTTGTTTGTTTGGGTTTTTTGTTGTTGTTGTTTGACGTCCTGGTTAGTTTTGTTTGTTTGGATTTTTTTTATGGGAGTGGAGGTTTGGGATTTGGGGGTTTGTTTTTTCTTGGTTGTTGTTCTGTTGTTGGTCTTTGTTTGCTTTGGCTTGGTTTTGGGGGTGGTGTTCTGGGTTGGTTTTGTTTGGTTGGTTTTTAGGTTTGGGGGTTTTGTTTGGTTTGGGTTTTGTTATCATTCACACCATCAGAATTGCCACAGGAGTTTCTCGCTCTGAAGATCAGCTAACAAAAGAATCATCAGATGCAAGCTGCTATGACTGAGGCACAGGCTGGTACAGCTCGCCCCTGCAGGCTGATCTTTTCACTCAGTCACTTCCAGCCCCTTTGGATGCATAGAACAGTAGATGTCCTTTAAATTTTGCACAGGTTTCACTGAGAGTTCCACTTGTCATTAGATTTAGACAACATTCAGAGTGTTTTCATCCTGCAGATTGTCATCATACACCCATGAAGACTGCTGAGTGAATGCTTTTCTTCCCCTCACTGTTTGCAGAGTTCATTTTCTTTTGTGCAGTAACTTTTTCAAGTGACTCCAGTGGAAATTATTTTTCTGACCTGCACCTCCATCACACAGCACTCATCTGGCTCTCTAAATCAGCTATTTAACTATTAAAGCTGCAGCACAGGCAAGAACTCATTTCACTGAAAAGACCTAGATGTGAAGACCTCTCTGGGCAGCCTGTGCCAGGGCTATGGGAACCTTCCAGCAAAGAAGTTCTCCCTTGTGTTGAGCTGGAACCTGCTGTGCTGCAGCTTCCATCCATTGCTCCTTGTCCTATCCCAGGCAGCAGTGAGCAGAGCCTGTCCCCCCACTCCTGAGCCCCAGCCCTCAGATAATTATAGACATTGATTAAATCCCCTCTCAGTCTTCTCTTCTGCAGACTAAGCAGCCCCAGGTCCCTCAGCCTCTCCTCACCAGGCAGTGCTCAGTCCCCTCAGCATCCTCACAGCCCTCCCTTGGACCCTCTCCAACAGATCCCTGTCCCTCTGAAACTGGGGAGCCTAAAGCTGAAGGCAGTACTCAAGATGAGGTCTCACCAGGGCAGAGTAGAAGTGGAGAACCTCCCTGGATCAGCTGGACACACTCTTCCTAATGCCCCCCAGGATTCCATTGCCCTCTTGGCCACCAGGGCACATTGCTGCCCATGGATGTTCTCCAGCAGCACTCCCAGCTCCCTCTCCACAGGGCTGCTCTCCAGCAGATCACCTCCCAGCCTGGTAACCTTCTTCTCTCCCAACTGCCTTGAGATGCCCTCCAGAAGGAGCATCTCCATCATTCTTCCAGGGATGGAGGTGAGGCTGACTGGCCCAGGGTTCCCTGGAAACTCTTTCTTGCCCTGTTTGAAGACTGCAGTGCTTTGGCTTGCACTCATTGGTGCAAGTTCATTGGAGGTTACTGTGTAGTTGTAACAGCTGTGTGAGTAACTCAACAGCAGTGGAAAAAAAAAGAGTTTAGAACTGGTCTAGGAATTAACCTCAAATGCTTTTCCCCACCTTAGGTTTCAACAATTTGAGAGTCATCTCCCTAATTCTTAAACCCTGAATGTTTTGCAGATAAAAAGCTCTGGTGGGCAGACCAGAACTCAGCTCAGATTGGCACCTGTAACAAAAAAGATGGAAGAAACCCAACTGTCCTGCGCAACAAAACCTCAGGAGTGGTGCACATGAAGGTCTATGATAAAGCAGCTCAGCAAGGTAGGGCACACCAGGGGCACCTTTACCCACCTCTTAGACTACAGGGAATCTTTCCCCCTGCTGTACTCCAAAAATGGGTAGAAAAAACCAGTATTGCATTGTAATTCAGTGTTAAAGCCCAGAGAATAGTTTATCAGTGCAGGAATGAGTGAATGTAGGGAGATTGCTGATTACTGCCTGCAGTGAAATACCTACCAGAGAGCGGCTGAAGGTTACACTGCAGTGAGGTTTGAAGTTCTTCTAGACAATCAGTGTTTGGAATTATTAGTCAACAAAGCCCAGTTACTGTGTGAACCTCATCTTGGATGATTGCAATTTAAAGTGAAGCTTTATGAGATAATTCATTAAGGTTCTTCATTATCTCTTTTAGGACAGTTTAATCCATCTAGACTGACAGCAGTATAAATCAAAAGTCAGCCAGCAGAAGAATGGGGGAGTGTTGCTGATGCTGCCAAAACTCCCTTGGCAAAGTGGGAGCTCAGATAATAGGCAGAAGTACCATTTGGGGTCATGCACGCAGGCCGAGGAATTTGGAGAGTGATATTTGGTAGGCTTTGGTAGGAGTGTTAACAATCTGACAGCACCGTGCAGCTTCAGCCGGCACTGCGCTGTTCAACGCTCATTTCCTCTCCCATCGTGTTTGCAGGCAGCAATTCCTGTCAGCTGAACAATGGTGGATGCTCCCAGCTTTGTCTGCCAACATCAGAGACCAGCAGGACCTGTGTGTGCACAGTGGGCTACAACCTGCAGAAGAACCGCATGGCATGCAGAGGTGACAGGGCTTGGGGCGTGCTCGGAGGGGCTGCGCTGCCGGAACCACTTAAACCAGCTTCATGGAGCAATGCTGAGTGCAATTAACATAGACTCTGTCATTAGTAGGCTTGAGATCTTTGATTACAGTGTGACAGAGACTTGACAGGACTGGAATTTAGCTTCTGATTTCTCTCTGTAGTTCTGCATAGACTCTCATGGAAGCTCCGAGGGATGTCTGTGCCTGTTTATTTTAAATGTAGGCAGCAAAGCAGAGCATCTGAGCCACTCTTAGGAGCAGTACACATTTGTCATCTACATTACCCTCAAACCAAATTACAGGTCACAATATCTAAAAGGTTGAGTATCTGATCCTACCTCACTGCCTTTAACAGAAAGGAAAGTCTGATTTGTGGTCTTTTTTTTTTTTTTTTTCAATCTTTTGTCTATCTGAGCATGGAAAGATCAAAACATAGCTTACATCCAAAGTCTTATGTGTTGCCTGAATAACTGAAACAACTTTGTGGTCAAGGGGCCTTAAAATTCTGTAAATAAACTATCTCACATGCCTGCCCATTCCTCAACTCTTGTCAACTGCCAAAGTCTCCACTTTGCTCTCATGCACTATTTTATTTTTCCCATAGGTATTGAATCATTTCTTATGTATTCTGTTCACGAGGAAATTAGAGGAATTCCTCTTGACCCAAATGATAAAATGGATGCTTTAATGCCTATATCTGGAACTTCATTTGCTGTGGGCATAGACTTCCATGCAGGTAAATATTATGAGTCATGTGCAGGGTAAATCTAGCAGTGGGTAGATCGAGGGTGTGTAGAGACAGGCCAAGGGGGAATGGTTTGGAGCTGAAGCAGAGCAGGACCATACTGGAGCTGAGGGAGAAGTTGTTGTTGGTGAGAGTCTGGCATAGGCTGCCCAGGGAGGCTGTGGCTGCCTCCTTGCTGGGGGTGTTGCAGGCCAGGCTGGATGAGGCCTTGAGCAGCTGAGTCTGGCTGAGAGGTATCCCTGGGCATGGTGGGGAGGGTGGAGGGGATGAGCTCTGAGGTCCTTTCCCACCTATGAATATATACACACATATATACTCTGTGTCTCGTGTGGAATTAGATTAGATGTAGAAAGTATGAAAAAATAGAGAATGAAGAAACATAATTTATCTGTGGGCATTGCCCTAGAACAAACAGCTCACTCAGGACATCCCAGGCTGATGGTTTTGAAACCAGACTGGGCTGCAGTGGATGTGTGTTGTTAACTCAGAACTGTCTCAATGGAAGGACAGTGAATTCTGCTTGCCCCACTTCTCAATGCAGAGTATTTTTTGGCAGCAGAGGAGAGTGCTTTAGCACTGCTGGGCTGACAGGATTAAATGGTCAGTGCAGGTAGGTTCATACTCTAAGACCAGATGCTGCTCCTTCTCTTCTGTCTTGTGGACAGGCTTTGCAGCAGGACGGCAGAGGGGAGACAGCTGAAATGCCTTAAAACACCAAAAAAGGTTCTTAGTGAGAGCTTGTCAGGACGTTTAAAGTCAAAGATGGATTGTGGAGAGAATAATTTTTTTATTCATCAGTGTATTACTCTTAAATGTCGCACTTTTTCCCACTTACATTTCTCTTTTGACACTGCCAAAATTCAATCTGTGTGATTAGTGAAGGCGAAGCCTCCACAGGCAGCTTTACACTGTAGCTTTTCACACTCCTAAATATTTCAGAATGCTGATCAATAAAATAATCAGGTTTGCATGCAATTATCTCTTAAGGGAAAAAAGTTCCCACAAGGTATTTATTGTGACTTTTTTCCATCTGTTGTTGTGGCCCTGTTGTGTTACCTGTGTAGCTCTAAACATAGAATTGTGGTTTAATTATTTAAATTAGCTTTTAAAGGGATAAAAACTGAGCAATTCAGTTTGCTGCCATTCTTCTGTTTTCTCTGAGACCTATTAATAAGTTAATATTCACTGATGTTAAATTTAATTAAAATTAATAAATTGGCAGTTTTTGCAATTATCGCAGAGTGTGAGGGGTTGGAAGGGACCTCCACAGATCATTGAGTCCAACCCTCTGCCAGAGCATCACCCAGGGCAGGAGATCTGCTGATGTAGACAACTGACCTACTTAGCCTGAGAATGCTTGCCACATGTTTTCCAGGGAATGACACAATCTATTGGACAGACATGGGCTCCAACAAAATCAGCAGGTCCAAACGTGACCAGACATGGAAGGAGGACATTGTGACCAATGGGCTGGGAAGAGTTGAAGGCATTGCTGTGGACTGGATCGCAGGTAGGGCTGAGCCTGCTCCAGCACTTGCCTCAGTTTCTTACAGTGCACTGCAGCATCTTCAGCTAAATAGCTTGGCTTACTTTCAACTCTGAAGTAAGTGATCCAGATGCCCAGCTGTTATTCTTGGTGCCTGGGGACCACATACCACCACTGGTGTGTTGGGGGGTTTTGCAGTTTCGCTACAGGCTGACAAAATTACTCCAGTATCTTGGGCACTGTTTCTTTGAAGGACACTGTGACCCCTGTGAGCACAGGTTCCACTTTAAATGGAAGGCTGGACAGGACCAGAAATCATAAGTTACATATAAGTTGAAATACAGCACTTACTTTCTGGTCCTGATTTACACTCTGTGGAAGTGGTCCTTTGCAGTAACTCAAAGGTATTTTTCCTAGGTAACATCTATTGGACAGATCATGGCTTCAACTTGATCGAAGTTGCCAGGCTGAACGGCTCCTTCCGCTATGTGGTCATATCCCAGGGCTTGGACCAGCCGAGATCCATTGCAGTGCACCCAGAGAAAGGGTAACGTGACCACAGCTCCTTGCTTTTCTTCCATACTTTGCATGCCAGCACTGCAGCTCATGGAGAAGTCAGCCAGCACTAACAGATAAATATTTAGTAAAACCCCAGAGGATCGTAGTGGGAACTGCTGCTCCCTGGCTAAGCAGAGAGGGAGGGAAGTGCTCTTCACCTGCCCATGTGTTTGAGCTCTGTGCCCAGGGCATACTGTACTTGGCAGATGAGTCTGCATTTTCTCACAGCCATTTCAGAGAGGCTCACACATGGCTTGCAAATCTCTGCTTCAGTTTCCAGCAAATCCCAGGAAGTCACATTAGGGCCACAAAGACAATCCGAGGGCTGGAGAACCTCTGCTATTAGGTGGGGGACCTGGGGTTGTTCTGCCTGCAGAGGAGAAGGCTCCAGGGGCACCTCAGAGCTGCCTGCCAGTGCCTGAAGGGAGCCTGCAGGAAGGCTGCAGAGGAACTTGTGCTGAGGGGATCTAGAAACAGGCCAAGGAGGAATGGTTTGGAGCTGAGGCAGAGCAGGGTTAGAGTGGAGCTGAGGAAGAAGTTGTTGAGTATGAGGGTGGTGAGAGCCTGGCACAGGCTGCCCAGGGAGGCTGTGGCTGCCTCCTTGCTGGGGGTGTTGCAGACCAGGCTGGATGAGGCCTTGAGCAGCTGAGTCTGGCTGAGAGGTGTCCCTGGGCATGGTGGGGAGGGTGGAGGGGATGAGCTCTGAGCTCCCTTCCAACCTGAGCCATTCTATGATGATGATTCTACGACTCTCTAATTAGCCAGTGAAGACCTCAGTGTCACAACTAAATCACAGAGCAGTGTAATCCATGGCAGTTATACCTTCAACATCACACTACAACAGCCAAGGAGGTTGCCCAGGGTAGCTGCAAGGAAGGTGAGATGAAGTGCATAGACAGGGGAGCAAGGATTCTGAAAGCAGCACCTCTGCTCATCCAACTCTTAGTGAGAACAGGGCTACACTGCAGCAGTAATGGAAGCTGAGCACATCCTGTCCTCTTCCAGCTCCAAACCTTTTGCTAACAAAGCTGCAGCTAAAGCAGCAGCAGTAGACTCTGCCGAGAATGCCCTTCTCTTTTGCATGGCAGTACCAAATGCACTTCCTGAGGACAAGGCACATTGAGGACGAGCTTAGCAGAAAAGTGCTACACTGCATGCAGCAAACCCTGCAATGCTGGAGCAGCTCCCTGCCTGGCAGCTGGTGCTGCAGCTGCGCTGTGGCTCCCGGCCCCGCATCAGGCACTGCAGCTGCGCTGCGGCTCCCGGCCCCGCATCAGGCGCTGCAGCTGCCCTGCGGCTCCCGGCCCCGCATCAGGCGCTGCAGCTGCGCTGCGGCTCCCGGCCCCGCATCAGGCGCTGCAGCTGCACTGGGGCTCCCGGCCCTGCAGCCGGCGCTGCAGCGCATTCCCCCAGGCCTATTAAAGCAGCATCTCTGGAAAGCAGTCTCTGAACTTGGAGGAGTTTGCAGCCAGACTAAGGCAGGCTTCTGCCTTCTCTGCTGGGTCCAGGTTGATTCAAAATACCGCTTGGATCTCTGCCCTGATGTCTTCTCAGGGAATTGAGCCGTAACGATCTGTGTGCTTTGCAGAGCAGAGCACTGCCGCTTAATGTCTCTGAGAACGGAGGTGAAGGCAAGAAGTGGGTTTGTTTTCTGCGTCACGTAATGGCTTTTGCCACAAATCATTGCAGCTGTGCTCACATACCATCGCTGTCTGCTTGGCAGCATCTGTTAGCAATCCTAACAGTTGTAGGATTAATGCTGTGCTTCAGAGGAGGATCTTCTCCACAGCCTAGTCAGAATCTGGCTGAATTGATTAGTAGAGTTGTGTCTGTAATGTGCCAGGATGGCTGTGCTCTTCTCTTAGAGAAAACAAACAAACAACAAACGTTAAACCAAAGCAGACATTTGGAAGCAGAAATGTTTTGAAGAAAGCTGACAAAATTCTTCTGCTCAGGAGGGCTCACAGAACCATGGCTTTCCTCACTGTGCATGCAGTTTGTTTGCAGTACCCACGTACAGGGAGATTATCAGAAAAGCCCCTGTGAAGTCAGAGGCCAGAGTGCAGTGGTGAATACTTAGAGATTAAAGGAATGTGAGTTCCATTGCGTTGGGCTGGACATGCACAAAAAGGACAATCAGCTCTTGCAGCTTTTGGAGAGGGAGGATGGATCACAGCTAAGATCCAGCGTTCAGCGGTGACTGTAGAGAGGAGTAAGTGCCAAACCCTGAACAGAATAAAATGTAATACTGCTGCTGCTGAAAAGATATTAGCATAGAATCATAGAATGGTAAAGGTTGGAAGGGACCTCAAGGATCACCCAGTTCCAACTCCCTGCCATAGGCAGGGACACCTCCCACTAGCACAGGTCACTCAAGGCCTCCTCCAACCTGGCCTTGAACACCTCCAGGGAGGGAGCAGCCACAACCTCCCTGGGCAACCTGTGCCAGTGCCTTACCAGATGCTTACCTTTTTTTTGTTTTCTTGTTTTAATTAAGGTGTGGATATGTTGAGTTTTTCCTTTAAATTATTTTAATGACACTGTTTTCACACAGTGCTCTCTGCATCAACAGCTCATGGGTTTATTTCCCCAAGATTTGAAGTGTGCACATAACCAGATGAAATAATGGCCAACAACAGGAACAAGATGCTTTGGAAAGAAAGGATGGATATTTAGAGATGCCACTGAACCATCTGCTTAGCTCTTAGAATACTGGAAGGCCACCAAAAAGCAGATAATAAAGTAGGGATAAAAAGTAATTTGGAGGAGTTTAAATTATTGCACTCGAGACAGAGAGCAGTGAAGAAGAGCAATGTTAACTGTAGAAGTTAATTCAGTTGTGAAACATTCCATAGCTGCCTTGATCTTGTTGAGTTTCATAGTTAATTTTGGAGGTGTTTAGAGTGCTTAAGAAAGCATAAGATGCCCACAGGTCAGAAAACAGCGTTACATGGCTGGTGGAGCAGTGGAGCTGCTGTGAAGGCAGGTCAGCTTCATCTCTCCTTTTCAGTGCTGTGCCACAGGATGCTCTCTGGAGCTGTCTCCAGGCAATGCTCTTCAGGAGAAGAGCAGCAATGTTTGCTGCTGAAGTGGAACTATTCCTTTCTGTGGGGAGATGAAGGCCTTTATATCCTCTCTGTTACTGTCATATCTCTTTCCTTTTTATGAGACAAAATTTTCCAGAGTATTCTCTCCTCCCCTTGCCCTGACTTCAGTGTCTCCATTTTTCTTGAAGCTTGAGTTGACAACTGTAAGAATAGAGAGGGAAATAGCAGTTATTAGGTCTGGTTGCATCTGCCAGTTAGCCCAAGGTGTGAGGCAGGCAGCACTTGGCTGTTGGTAACGATTTTTATTGTTGTTAAGGATGTGAAGTCCTACAAAGGAGTGTCCTTGTCCCTTCTCAGGGGTTCTGATTCATACAACAGACATTCAGCTGACTCTTTTATTTTCCCTAACTAAATAAGAGTTTCCTGATCAGGCTCCTAAGTTTGACTAAGTATGGAGCTAAGCTCATGCTGAAATAATCCCTAGGCTTGGAAGACCTTCTTCAAAAAACATTTTGGGAATGTAATCTCTGTTTAAGGTTTGGGGCTAGGGAGGGAGTTTAAACTCTGTTTTTTAAAATTATTTTTAGTTATTTATTTTTGCCAAAGAAGCTTTCAGGAAGATTCTAGGCCAGCGTCCAATTTCTGCCAGTTCCGTCTCAGCTGCGTAGATTCTGTGTGGCATATGTGGAAAGAAGTTGAGCCACAGGGGTTCTGGCATTGCAGTCTGTACACCACTTGTGTTGGTGGCACATTGCCTCCAGCACCAGGCAGCAAACATTTCAGATGGTACTTCCCAGACCTATTGAGATGAAGTTTTCATATCCAAGTGTGTGTCTCAAGGTAGATCATTGTTAGTGCTCTAAGAGAGCATCCAGTAACTCACATAAGAGTTTTGGCAGCTGCTCAGGATTTGATCTGGACAATTCTGGATTCATTTAACCTTATAATTATGTGACTTAGTTTCTCATTTTTCCTCAGAGTAACAAGTGTAAGTAAAGAGCATGAAATATTGATTCCTGTTCTGTTGGATGCCAACACCCAACTGATAGCCTGCCTTAGCACACTTCCTCTGCCTTGATGCCCAAAAGCAGGCTGAGCTCTGACAAGAAACGCTGTTAATAATCTGGCTGAAGCTGCATTGACCTTAACCAGTGATTGCTGACATCCAATTGGATAACGATGTCTGTTTTAACATTTCTGAAATGTATTTTCAGTTTAGCCAATGTTGCAGTTAAATTTCCTAATGTAGTATGTTTTATAGTTGTAGCTCACATCAAGAAGTACGAGACCAGAACTGGTTTTGTCCTAGGCAGAAAGCCCCACAATAAGGTGGGCATTGATGAGCCTGTATGGGATCCATACTTGTTCTCCTCTGTCCCATCTTTATCTCTCTTTATTTCATGTATCTGCCATCAAATGCAACTGCTTAACCTCAGGCTGGTGTTGTGACATCAGCAGACCTGAGGGGACAGAACTTCTCTGTAGTGCACGGAAGGCTTTTGTCAGACACTGGAGAGTGCTTTGCCATGTTCTGCTCATCTTCGGTGCTAAATAATGTTTCAGTTTGGTCTTATGAACACTTGCTGTGATGG
>VWYK01111598.1:5646-25056 GCA_013399775.1 Semnornis frantzii | reverse complement strand
TGCTCAGGCCTACCATGACAGACCCTCTCTTCGCACTCATTATGTGCTGAAAATCTGTGCCCAGAATATTACTTGGACCTCCAATTTACCATTCAGTGCACTGAAAGTTTGGTATTTGACCACTGCTGCACCCTGCCAGCCTCCCGCTTGGAGTGGTGATGTGTGTGCTGGGCAGGCACAGTCATCTCTGCCTCCTGTGGTATGTGGGCATCTCCCACCCATGGGAAAGACTTCACAGAGGGTGGCACCTGGGTCCATGCTCACATTCCCTTCTCTGCAGAAGCAGTTTGGTTTAGGTTTAATGAAGATATTTGCTTCAAGGGTAAGTCTGCTCATTGCATCACTTCAGTCCTAGACAGAGGTTTGGTGGTGACACAGCTCATGGGCTGCAGAGGCCACACCACAGTTCTGCTGCATCACTTCTGTCTTAGCAAAGTACAGCTTTGGTAGCTTTTGGGGACAGCTTTTGGGTAGCAGAATATCTACTCTTGGGTGCAGACATTTTGTTTTAATGAAGTTGTTTAGGATGTCACCTCCAGTGATGGTCTTGAGGCATTCCCAAGAGCCTGGCTGCCATCCACCCCCTATAGATCTCTGCTGCTCTCTGAATGTGCCATTTTCAGCTGCCTGCTCAGGAAGCTTCATTTCCATATGCTCCAGATTCTACTGATTCCAAATATGCTCTCCCTGCAGAAATGGCAAATCATGTCCCATCAAAAGTTTCTCACATAGAACCATAGAATTAGGCAGGTTGGAAGAGACCTCCAAGCTCACTCAGCCCAACCTAGCACCCAGCCCTGGCCAATCAACCAGACCATGGCACTAAGTGCCCCAGCCAGGCTTTGCTTCAACACCTCCAGGGATGGGCACCCCACCACCTCCCTGGGCAGCCCATTCCAATGCCAATCACTCTCTCTGCCAACAACTTCCTCCTAACATCCAGCCTAGACCTCCCCTGGCACAGCTTGAGGCTGTGTCCCCTCCTTCTGTCCCTGGGTGCCTGGCAGCAGAGCCCAAACCCAGCTGGCCACAACCTCCCTTCAGGTAGCTGCAGAGAGCAATGAGGTCTGCCCTGAGCCTTCTCTTGTGCAAGCTGCACACCCCCAGCTCCCTCAGCCTCTCCTCACAGGGCTGTGCTCCAGGTCCCTCCCCAGCCTTGCTGCCCTTCTCTGGGCACCTTCCAGCACCTCAACATCTCTCTTGAATGGAGGGGCCCAGAACTGGACACAGCACTCAAGCTGTGGCCTGAGCAGTGCTGAGCATAGAGGCAGAATAACCTTTCTGCTCCTGATCCAGGCCATAAATACGATTATTCTGAAAATAAAAAGTAAGAAGATCCTGAACATTCAAACTTCCTCCCTATTATTTTCTTACTGTTTTAAGAACTCAGCGCTACCCACTGAGTTGTGAACGCCCTCTGCACTGCATCGATCCCAAACTGAAATGGCATCAGTTCACTGTCTAGACCTCTTTCCTAAAGTAAAAACTCTCCCTGCTTACTCTCTCCCCTGGAAATGCTAGGAGCTGGCAGCGGAGCTGCATGGGTCCAGGTTCCTGGTAAACACTGCAGTGTTTGCTGGACACCATTTGCTAAGCTTCATTCCTTTATCTTGCTAGCCTAAAGAAGTTCCATTTACATTTCAGCTTCCTGGCAAGGGGCAGAGGGAAAAGGAGGAGTTTCACTCTGGAGATCAAAGAGATGAAACCCCTTAGATGCTAATCCTGGAATTTCTGGGGGCCTTAGTGAATGCACGGGCAAGCTGCAAAAGCCTGTTTCTGAAGCTGTGTTTTGCAGCTGTCACTCTGCACCGTGATGGACATTTGCTCTTGCTAGCTTTGGCTGATGGGTGCTGCAAAAGAGACAGCTGATTACCAGATGGAAGGTTCCTGTTGCATCCTGTGGGTTTCTGTCTGCACCTTTAAGCAGCTGGGCCTTTAAAAAGCTGCTGTCAGCCTCTGTCCCATTGACAGAGCTCCCATGCAGCTGGGCTCTCCCGAGTACATTTTCCTATGCAGCATTCCTTTAGATGACCTTGAAGACTGCTTGGGATTTCCAGACCTATTTCAGCAATGTGTCCTCAGGTGGCTTCTGTGCCCATTCACCAAGCATGGCTCAGTCCCAGTGCACACCTACTGTGCAGAGGATGCTCTTGAGAGCTCTCACACTGGTCATGGCACTGCAGGAGGGTGGCTGGTCTGGATTATAGCAGATCCATCAGTGTTCAGAAGAGGGGCAAGAAATGCTGATGTGCTCCACATGTGCAGTGAGGATGCCAGCCTGAACTCTGCAGCTTACTGTAGCACTGTGCAGGGTGGGTGATACCCACCTGACGAACCAAGAGGAGGTCAAACCATCTTCTGGCATTCAGAGGCTACCATAGAGGGGAGAGGACAAAGTGTTCTCCATGCCTGTGGTACATGGGATGCAAAGGATTCTCCATGCCTGTGGTACATGGGATGCAAAGGATTCTTCATGCTTGTGGTACATGGGATGCAAAGGAATGGCCTTAAATGGCAGCACAAGGCTTCCCGTCAGACACTGTTGATGTTTCCTTGTGTGTAAGAACAACAAAGCACTGAAATGGTTCAGGGCAATCATCATCACTGGAAATACTTAGCAGCAGGCTAAGCAAGAACCTGTCTGCAGATCTGCTTTAGACAGGGCACTGGGCTGGATCTCTTCAGGTTCCTTCTAGGTATTTTCTTATGGTTGTGTGCACAATCAGCCTGATGTGTCACACAAGTTTCCAATTACTATGCATGAAAAGATCATCTGTACAAACCAATCTCAATATGCCTGATGCTTCCTGGAAGCATTTTACTCAATGAAACAGAAATATAACGAATGTCTGTCCAGAGTCCTTGGAGAAGAATCTGGTCGAGACACCAATCCAGTGATCTTTCACCCACTCAGCATCTCTTCGCAAGCTGAAGCAATGTCTGATTCTCCTGAGAGCAGTTTACATGGGAGCTGCCTAAAGACCTGCCAGTGCTCAGGGGGATTCGCACCATCCCACCACGGCTTCTAGGGGAACAGATTGAATTAGTCCCACAGGTAAGGCAGTGTTTGTGACAGGGCGCTCAGGATCAGGTCCATAACAGCAACGCTCGGAGCTGAACCGAAACCATTCCTCTTGATTTAGAAATGTATCAAACCACTTTCTTTAACCATTTCCTTGCAGAAGGAAAAAAAGAACTCACCTGAAGCTGAACTGCAGCACCAGTGGCTGGCATGTGCCACACAGCCTGCAACTGCAGGCTTGGCATCATCTGTACAAGGCTAAACTATCCACTAAGCTAAGCTATCAACTTCCAGGTTGAACCTGGAATCAAAGCCTTTAAGTGAGCTGAATTTCTCGGTTTCAAAAAGGTTGTGGGCAAAGGCAATCACACATCTTCAGAGCCAGTTAATCAAGTCCTAAATCACCCAAGGCCACTTCTGAACCTTTCTGAAATTGCTGAGCATGCCACCAGCTCCTCTTCTTTCTGCAGAGCTGCATTACTTTCATGGGCATTAATATCATGAGGTTGCAGGTTCCTGCAGCACAGGCAAAGGAAAGCATGAACGCACACACACACATAATGGTGCTTTTGAAAGCCTTTTTTGGAACCTGCCTGTTCCAAAGTGCAATCAGCAGGGCAGGTCTACTTCCTTACCAGCAAGAGCAAAGTAAAGGGCATGGAGCTATCCCTGTCTTCTCCTTTGGTTGTTGCTGCTGTTCTTTTGTGGCAGTTTTTAGTGGTTCTGATTAGATATGGGCTCAGTTCGGAGTGCACAAAAGCTGTGTCCTGCCTGGTGCTCAGGTTGCAGTGGGTTCTGTACTCTTAGAACCTCTCATACCTAAGTGATTAGAAATCACTGTGACCACGTAAACCAAGGTTAGGGGAAATTTAGTTTGCATTTTGGGCCTAAAAGAATGAGGCAGGAAACAGGTGGGACACATACACAGAAAGACTTAATCAGAGGCAAGTTTACCCAAACCACCAATATCAGGTTTATGTTTTATGCTCACAGCTGACCCACACTGTAAATTGGACTCTGCTGAACCACCAGACACAGAAAGCCAGCAAACTCAAAAGTAGTATCTGAGTTCCACTGAAAACCTGAAGGGCTTCAGATCCATCCTTCAGTCCTTGGGCATGAAAGGGAGTTCTAGTCACAGAAATATGCTGAGAATTGAGCTTTCTAAACCAAATGTTTAGTGTAAATATTCAGTGTCTTGGTACCTTTCAAAATTTTATTGAATAGGCTAAAACTTTTTGTTTGTTTCTGTTTGAATTCAGCTCTGTTGTGCCACTCTTAAGTAATTAATTTTTTTAGTTGTGTAATAAATAAATCTCAAATTACTCTTCCCTCTGCACAGGAAATTAAGACTAAGAAAGGCTAAAAGACTGAGAGCCAAGTGGGAAAGCGTGGGTGTGGAAGCAGTGAAGGAAGGGTCATGAACAGCATCATACAGCTACTTGCAACTACCTAGATCAGAAAAACAAAACAGCCTTAATCAAACAGAAAAAGAGAGACACCCAGGAGCCAGTGAGAGACTGAAGCAAACAATCAGCAGAAGCCAGTGAGAGACAATGGCCAGACAGCAAAGAGCAGGTTGGAGTCATCAGACACCCAGATAAAGAGCCAGAGGCCAGTGAGCCTGAGCAGCAAGCTCAGCAGCGCGGCATTAGCGGTGGTGTTCAGCGGCTCGCTGACCAGAGGTAAAAAGCTCCCAGGGGGTGTCAAACCCAGCATGCTGTCCCCAGGCCATCAGCAACTCAGGTGGTGAGGACTTGAAAGTCAGCCTGCTTTTTCCCTTCTGCTCCCTGGAAGTAAGAGGCTTGCATCTGGCACCTAGAGCATACCTGGGGAAGTGGCTTTGGTCCTTGCAGCAGATGGAAGCTGAGACTTGGTCCCTGGCTTCCTAAGGACTGCTAGGAGGGGAAGCAGAAGCCTCTCCACTGACACAGGCATTGGGGAAGTGGAGGGGAAAAGGAATATCAACATCCTGGTCAGAGATGTGGTGGGAAGGGGGAGGAAGAGAGTTATTTTAGGTGATGGATAGAGGGTGGCCTTAGCAGTCTGAAATAAAGTGCCCAAGTGAGTTTGAAAACAGTTTTTGTGCCCAGCATTTGCTGTTAACTCAGTGACTTTCTGTTCGGCTTGCTGGGAAGCTGTACCATGTCCCAGGCACTGACTTGCTTCAGGCTCTCTGCTGACAGTTAAGCTACTTAAGACAGGTCCTGGGCTCGATGGGCATCACCTGCAACTGTTCCATTGAGAACATGTCTTTTTATTTTTCCAAGAAGCTTTAAAATCTTTTCCCCCTGCTAAAATTTAGAAACATTGCCTGCACTGAGTTCATTTTGAAATAAACCCTCCTATGACATGGCTTTGCTTGGCGAGGTGATGAGTCAGGGGCCTGGCAATGAGAACCGCCAAACTGTTTCTTACCTTCTAGGTGGGGGAAAGGTGGAGAGAGAATACAGAAACCGTGCCCTTAGACTGAACACTCCTGGGCAAAAGATGTGACACAAAGGCTGGCAACCAGGATAACAGGACTTTAGGTGGGATAAGCTTGAAACTTGCAGGAGAGGTTCTTGGATCATATGGCTCTGGATATCTTTTGTATCCCACGCAAGGCTGTATCTGGCATCATCTCCAGTAATGGTTCTGTGGTGTTGTAGGAAAACAAACAAACAAAACATTTTGTTTGCATCTTTGGTGCTTGGGTAGCTCCTTATTAAAATCCCTCTGAGATAACTCAGTTTGAAAGAAGTCAGGAGATAAATTTGTTTGTTGAATGTGAAATAGAAAATTTGCTGTTGTTGCTTTCTTTCTGGTTTGCTTCTAGTTTCGTAGCATCAAGCCAAAACAGAAAAGGAGGTAGTTGCAGTCTATGAACTTATAGCCAGGTGAGAAATTTGCCCCTCTCCCCTCGGACTGAAGTATTCAGTCTCTCAGGAGCTGCCTATTTTAGGGTGACATTAGTTACTACAAATTAGTAATCAAGCCAGTTAAATCTGGAGTGGGAAAATGAAAGGTTAAGGATGTAGTGAAGAATTGGTGTGTCTTTGCCACTCATGACAGCTGTTAGAACTGTCTGATAGATGCTTTCAGCAGCTTTGCTTTCATCCTCTGACGAAGGTGATAACCGACAAGCAATGGAGAGGCTTTCACGATTTATTCCATAGGGTGAGCGCCTTTAGCTAAGAGGTGACTAAGAGGGCATGCAAGAAGCGTACTGAATACAGGAGCAAATGGAGACGGAACTGGCAGCGGCGGCAGCCTCTCGCTCACAACGAAAGAACATTGAAAGAGGCTGAAGACAATACCCTGCCAGGCGAAGGACACTCGGAGCAAAGCACCAAATTAGGCGCACTACAGATGGCGCAGACTTGACCCCTCATTGAAAGTCTCATTGGCTTTAATGAGCTTTCGTCTCGTGTTGCGAGATGAATCTGGCAGCTGAAAGAGGCGTATGAAAAGGACCCGTGCTGGGGGGCAGAGGCGCACAGCTCGTTCCGCGGGGCTCGGCTCTGCTCCGCGCCTGCCGGGGGAAGGCTTCGCACCCAGCGGCGCGGCAGCGGCTGAGCCGCAAGGGAACTCCCTGCCTTTGATCAGAGCAGAGAAGGCAGCAAGACTGCCAGATTCGTAGTAAAAGACAGGTCTGTTTGTCACCAGCTGGAATGCCAAGCACAGGCATAAAATATAAGCAGCAGAGGTGTTACAAGGTGTGCGCCCCAGGCTAAAAGGGATCGCTTCCGTAGGCGGAAGCAGCCTGTTGGGGCTGGGAACTTTTTATCTTCAGTGAATTGTGAGAGGAATGGGAAGCATGACAAGGAGGGTGAACAAGTGCCCCAAATGTCAATAAGTCTGCGAGGGAGGCTGAAGAGACCTGAGCGCTTGGGTGTGTGAACAGAGAAGCTGCTGAGCACTTTGCAGCCCAGGGCAGGAACGTTGCGTGGGCTGAGGCAGCTCTGCATTGGCAAGAACAGCTTAAAAGAGTGGAGAGTTCTCAGAGTTGTGCCTATAGCTTTACAGACTGTAAAACGTGCAGAGAAGCCCTGATAAACAGGGGTACAGCAGCAAGGGAAACAGTCTCTGTTACGGGGGAGAGCTGCAGCTAAGTCATGGCAATAGTGGAAGGGTTGGATGGGACAACTCAGCAGCATGCGGCGGCCAAAGGGCTCTTACCCCGATGTCAGACAGTGCCACCAGAATTACTGGTAGAGTCTAGAAGCAGTTGTGAGAGTGACAGTCAAGGCAGAGCACAAAAATCAGCCAGGAAAGATGAGCGACATGTGGTTCTGTATCCCATGTGGAGGAAGAAAGAAGAGAGAGCCAGCTTCAAGAAAAAAAATCCTTTGGAGAGGGTTAATAAAGCAGATTGTATTGGGATAGTAGTGGAATAGAGCCCCTGGATCAGAATTGGAGAGATAAAAATGATGTAGAAATGAAGCAGGAGAGTAAGTAGAGAAGACGTCCATATTGAAGAGACAGTTACAGTTCTGCAGATTCTGGAACCCCAGAGCTGACAAAGCTTTCCATTGGTTTATCAGTAAGAAGTGATGCCAGAGATTACAGAATCACAGAATTAATCAGGTTGGAAAAAACCTTTGAGATCAAGTCCAACCTATCACCCAGCATTATCTAATCAACTAACCCAAGTGTCACATCCAGCCTCCTCTTAAACACCTCCAGGGATGGGCACTCTACCACCTCCCCAGGCAGCCCATTCCAAGGCCAATCACTCTTTCTGCAAAGAACTTCTTGCTAACATCCAGCCTGAACCTCCTCTGGTGCAGCTTGAGGCTGTGATCAAAATGGTGTTTGGGTGGGAGGGGGAGGTATGTTAGGGTTTCAGAAGCTCCTATCTGATTAGAGAGGAGAACTGGTTAGAAAAAGTGTCTGAACTAAGAGCTTAAGGGCTTGAGTTTAGAAGAGGTTCAGTTTCTTGAAATCAAAGAAATCTGATTTCTAAGCAAGGTAAAAATGTTATCAGAAAGTGAAATAGACTCAAAGCCCTTCATAGGCCATATTAGGACTAAAGGGTGAACTTAGAAAAAGTGGGACAAAAAGTTTGATTGGGAAAAACACAGAAGCTGAGTGTCAGAGATCAAGAGCTGCAGGGATAAAACAAATGTAGCCTAAAGCAGCAACAAGTTTGATCTCACAGTATTGAAACCAATAGTAAACATTAGCAAAAAAAATACCCCCCATAGACATGTACAAGGCCCAGGACCAAAAGCAGAAGAAGGAGCCAGTTGCCATTAGCAGTTGGGATGATCTCGAGAGCAACCAAATGACAAAAGGAAACCTTCATTTCCGATCTTCCTAACAAGGGAAAATGGAAATAAATTTGAAACCCAGACTATTAGAAATGAGTATAGAGAGAAATTCCTGTTAACAGCTGATGCTGAAATCAATATCTTAAGAGTTTAAGGCACTGATGTCCTGAGCAGCCAATTAGCTCTTACCAGGACACTCAGTGAACTAAAGCGGCACAGCAGCAAACAAATCAAGTGCCTGATCTGGCTGAGCTTTAGTAGGTCAGCATGTTCTGCCTGCCTCTGCTCACAGCTGAAACCTCAGGCAGCAGCTTCACTTGGCTTAAACAGCCCTCACAAGGAAGTTGGCAGATGTCCGATGAAAGTTGCAGGTGTCACAAAGCAGGAAGCAGTGCCAAGGGCTAGAAGAGAGAAGATGCTGTCCTGAGCATGCTCCAGGAACCGATGGAAGTCAGTGGTGCAAGGTGCCTCTTGTGCATTAATAATTCCTGTTTTCATCTCTGTCTCATTGATAGAAATAACTGCATCACAGAAACGGTTGGGTGCTGCAGCAGTGTCCTTAAGGGCACAGGATGTCTGAGCTCCTGCTGCCATACAGCTGTGCTGGAGGAGGGAGGGACAGAGGCTGCCTGGCACCAGGGATATGCATTTCCAGCAGCAAGGCTCTCAGCTCAATGCAAGTGTCTGCCACGATGAGATTTCTCTCTACAGACAAATCAGGTGTGGGGATATACATTGGGAGGGAGAACTAAATGCAGATGCTAGCAGAGGCCAGAGGGTTTAAAGAGGCCACAGCAGCATTCATCCAGTAACTGGCAGCTCTCAGTGTCACAGCAGTGATGCTCTCACCAAACAAAGCTACCAGCTGCAATGTGTAAGAAGCCAAGAAAACCTTTGCTAGAGGTAGTGCAGGCACAGAAAAGAGTTTTGTGTTGCACTCAGGTGTGGTATCTCAGGACTAGACTGCAGAGGCCCCTTTTAATTACTAATTAGTGAATTACCTAACTCTAATGTTTCCAATCCTTTTTCCTTTGCAGCTCTTTCATTCTCCATGACTTTTCAGAAGTTTAAATGTCCAACTGAATGATGTAAGAGTGTTCTCCTTTGTTGCCTTCACTTTGACAGACCTCTTCTTTATGTCTTGTGCACAATTTCTGTTGCAAAATGACCCTGGCTATTCAAACACAAAGCAAAAATAAACAGAAATTGGAAAAGGGGAAAAATTAATCTGAATTAAGCATACAGCTCATGTATTAGAACTGGAGTTACAAACATAGTTCATTTGTCCTTTCCAAGATTCTTCAGGACATATGACCTGAAATTATTGCAGACACATTGAAAATCATTCAAGCCACCAGTACAGTAAAAACAAAACCCAAACCCTAACAAAATGAACTACGGAAACTACACGATGAGGACTAAATTATTTGCTCTAGCAATCAGCTCTGTTTCCAAACCAACTCATCTTGAGTTCCTGCTGTGCCTCTTTAGCAGAAATGTTAGTGTCTGGGTCTCTGTCTGGCTTTTGATGTAATTAGTGCTAGAGTTCTGTTCAAAGCACCTCTGAACAAGTTGTCATCCTTCATTGCAGCTTCAGTCTTCAGCAAAACTAAGCTTCTCTTCAAAGCAGGAAACATCAAATGAGTTTCAGCATCCTCAGAAGCAAACCGCAGTGTGATGGTCCCTGCATCTTCCTTGCCATAACCTAAGCACCCTCGCGGCACAGTGAAAGCTAATTCCTTCCTCTGGGACCTCCTGCCAAGGACTGGGAATGCCACGTGGGTTTGATATTTTTTTTTTTATTATGCTGCAGAAGTACAAGCCATCAAATTTCAAAGACCCTCCAGGTAATTTTATTAAGGAAAATGACACCACTCAGCAGTCCTGAAATTCTACTTGAGTGCACACAAGGGGGAAAATAAAGACATTCAATAAAATCACTTTCAAATTATTTTAGTTACTCAGGTTTCAGATCTCTGATGCCATTAGAACTAAAGCTTTTCTGTCTGTAAGCTGTGTGTGTAGAAAATATTGTGGGGACTTTACCTGTCTTTGTTAGTAGGAAGTTTCAGTAGCAGGGACCAAAGGCACAGCGGATTTGCCAGCATGAGACACCTGTGTAGCTGTGCACACTTTGCTGTTCTGTCTGTGTGCTGGCAGGTAACCACCATGGCACACTACCAGCCGAAACGTTTGCTAGACCATCCCTGAGCCAGGAAGATTTCTACTGAGCTGTGTGAGCCCCACAGCTGGCAGGTGAGCTCAGTGCCCCTGCTGCAGTTAAAGCTCATGCACACTTTGCTTGGGTCACTGCGTCCAGTACTGAAATGCAGTCTCATCAGGTGCCGGTTGGTTAGAATGTTCTGGTTTGTGTCCCCTGCACTGCTCAGCACATTTTCCTCTAGTTTCTGGCTGCTGCTCACACACTTTTGTTTATGGTATGTCCCTGCTGGCACTTTGGCACTTTCCAGAAGCGTGGCAGTGATGGCTGTTTATTGCCCAGCTCCCCTTGGCTTGCCATACACAGCCATGTCCAGCCAGGACCAGAACCTCTTCTAAACACTGCTCCCCCTTCTGCCCTTCTTGTTTCTCTGCAGGTGTTTATGCTTTAAGCTGCTGCCCTCACCCCACAGGGGAGCCCAGCAAGCCGCTGAGTGAAGCTGGGACAGCTTGCCAAGGCAGGAACTCCTGGGCCATGCTATGTGCAGAGCCCTGCCTCTTCACACGAGGCCTGCTGGCTGCTAGAGAAGCTGCTCTCCAGGTTGGGTTCTCAGTACTCTGGAGGGCTTAAAAACATAAAAAATAGAGTATTCGGGTTTTAAGAACGTAGAAATCCATTTAAAGAGGCAAATAAGTTGTTATACTCTCAGTTCAGAATGATAGATTTGATATGGTTAGCTGTCTGGGGAATGGTGTTTGTGGGGTTGTGAACATGGAGCAGTCGCATCTCCTGTTTCTATGTGCGACAGGAGACCCCACAGCAGAAATCTTTTCGTGGTGGCACCACTCTGCCGCAGGACTGAATGACAGAGCCATACCCTAGAGCACAGAGAAACCTCTGATTGCCTTCATTCATATCTAGAAATGCAGGAAATAAGAGACAGGGTCCAAGTCTAGGTGGAGGTGCTTGTCACTGACAGAGAGTTGAACTCTTAGCAGGGTTGCCACTGTTCCATTTGGATAAGTAAACTAAGCAAACCTATTTCTTCCCTCTATAGTAGGGGTTGGTTTAGAAAATCAGTGAAGCAGATGTATGAGCATTAAACAGCTCCAAATACTCCTTTCTCTGTCTCTGATCTCTGTAGGAGAGAAGGGTATTCTTCCTTTGATCATGAACCAGTTACAGCATCTTCCATAGGAACCATACCATAGTTCTACAAAGGCTTCATTCCAGACTGCTACAGTTCTGTTAGGCTGGGGTGGTCTCAAAATGTGAATTGTGATTGCTATTACGCCTCCAGAGAGGCAAAACTCAGTTTGGCATTAAAGGCTGGGCAGCAAGAGGACAGCATCAAGCTCCTTTAAAGCAAAGCTGCATCTTTTCAATTCCATTTTAGACAGCTGATGGAAGTGAGGCTTTTCCTCATTCCAGCATCATTCTGTAGGTGCCTTTTGGAAGGTGCATTCAGAGAGGTTGGTCCATGGGCTTCAGAAGAGGAAATAAAGCAGAAGTGATGCCCATTTTGACTTCTACAGCAGGGCAGGGAGGGAAGCATGGCAGTCTGTGTGCCTTGGTTCACAGGGAAGGGTGCCGTGTGGCACCCTCAGCCAGCAGTATCTCTGTGCCTGCAGAGATGGGCACTGAGCACCCTTGCAGCGAAGGCTTGGCAGCTCAGAACAGCTCATCTCAGGCTTGCAGGGCCCCAGCACACTCCCTGGTACCTCAAGTGATCACTGTGATCGTTCTTCAAGAGCTCAAACTCTTTTTGGCAAACACTTTCTAAGATGCTGCCAAGCTAGGATCTGCTTCAGAGCAGACACAGACGACCTCAGGAGGGGCCATGCTGTGCCCAGACATCATGCAGATGCATGCGGAGAAAGGGAACCAGCCTTTCCTCTTCATCCACAGCTCGTGAGCCTGAGTAAGGACACTGCAGAGCTGCAGCCTTTGGACTTGCTGGAGCACAGGGATTTCCCCCTCCAGCAGTGTGAGGCTGCCCCGGAGGCGAGTGGAAGCAGAAAGTTCCTTGCGAACTGTGTGTGCCAGCTGGGAGCATGCAGAGGAGAACACAGGTGAACACCGCCCCAGCAGCATTCCAGCACCTCATGGCTAAGTATAATTAAGAAGGTACCTTATATGCAAATTATCAAAACACTCTTGATGAGCTTATTTGCCCTTGAGGCATTACTGAGATAAACCCTGAGTTAATAGTAATTACCTCTAGAAACAAACTAAGCAATGGCTCAGCTCATTCCCAAGGGCGAACTCCCTGCGCCAGTTTCCCAACTGTGAAGATTTTAGGCTCAGCCATTAACATGCAATTTAGATATCGATTATGAGCACTTTTGTTCTGGTCATGGAGATGCTCATCAAAACCTGCTTATCAAGTCTTGTGCTTGCTGCTGAAGTTGAGACGTTCTGGACCTCAGTGTACAGGCAGAGGAATAAGCTTTTATTTTGTGTACTGTTAATGAATTTCTCTGCTTGTACTTTAAACTCAGACACAACAAATATTTCCATGAAACGCTGCAAAAGGCATTAAAAGAAACTGAGTTCCTCTCCAGACATCACGTAAAATACAGGCCTGAAGAGGAATACAAAGGTCTTGCATTAATGCTTTGTTTAGGAGAAACAAATGCTGCCATTTTCTAAATGTTCTTGTTCTGCACAGGAGTTGTCCTCAGCTGAGCTGTCACCAGCCCTGCTTTTCACCCAGGAACACTCTGATGTAGCAATACACAGCTGCTCAAAAGGCTCTGTTGATTTCACAGGATTTAAACTCTTGCAGGGCATCATCATGTGCCTGGAAGCTGAAACTTTAAATCAGACAAAGCTCTAAATTAAACAGCTTTTGCTAGGCATTAGGAATTGTCACGACCTGTGCTTTTAGATTGGGCCACACAGGAGAATCTCACCATGTGAATGCTAACTCTTCCTTATCTCTGCAAAATACAAGACACAAAAAACACATTTAACTTCTAATCTTTAAGAAAATAGGAAGAGAGATGAAGGTGGTTTGGTCCGAATAAGAATCAAAATTCAATCCTCAATTTTCTTATGGTTGGGAAATGTTTGCAGATGTTTTTTTCCTGGTACTAGCTGGACTAGAACTACAGGATGCTGTAAGGTAAGATGGCCAGTTAGGGAGTTATTGCCTGCCAAAACAATGGGTTTGCTAATAATGTCCATATTATTCTGCTTTGCATGGTTAAATCACCCAAGTAATTGGATCAATCTTTATGTTTAACACATAAATGACAATTGGGGGCAAAAGCACAGCACAGATATAGTTTAGCTAAGAAAGAGGAATGACTGGAGTTAATTTATAGGCTTTGATTCCAAATTTTGGGTAGGTTTTTGGCATGTCCTTATATGGTGGGAGAGTGCACAGCAGGGTGGGCCAAGTGGTGAAGAAGCCATGTGTACAGTGCAGTCACTAAGGATCTGCTGAGTGCTCCTGGGGTCATAAATAGCTGCATGAAGTTCCTTAGGTAAAGACTCGGCCCTCCACACACACTTGATTCTTCTGATGAAAGAAATGTTTTTTTGCTGTATCAGGAGAGGTCTGCACAAGGGGCAGGAGCAGTCTCCCTGCCAGGCAAAAATAACGTGTGGTGAGAACCCTTCACTGTCACCCATTTGGAGCTTGCAGGAGGACACAAGCAGCTGGCTCCGGTGAGACAGAAGCAGAGTTCTGTTTGATGGTACTCAGCTGCTGCTGCTCACCGTTTGTGCTCACCACATCAAGGCTCTAACTCGATTTGTCTACCCTTATTTGAGCTGATTATATTACATGAATGAAGATGCTTTGTTTGCCGCAATATTCTACTCAGACTCCTGATTGTAGAGTCCACCACTCAGAGAAGGTGGTGAGTGTGATTAGCAGCTGCTAATGAACCTGATTACTCTGTAGTTCGGATACTTCACATGCACAAGGCTGTTTTCCACTGGTGTTCAAGGCCAGAAGGGAGCAGCAGATCATCTGCTCTGACCTTAGGTGTGACACCCACCAGTGAATTTCAGCCAGTTGATGCCGACAGCTTGTTTTATAAGCCAGACATTTGGTCTTGCACCACAGATCAAGCACAGACTGCCTCCTGCCCTGAGTTTGAATCAGTGCACAAACATCCCTCTTTTAAAAATGCAGGTCCTCTTTCCACCTTGACTGTGTCTGCCTGCTCCTTATTATGGTTTATTAAAGCTTTTCTCTGCTGAGGTGGAAAGATCTTTAACACCGTGCATTTGCTCCTTGAGGAAATACCTCTGCATTGTGGCAAATTGCCTTTCAATCTTCTTTTTGACCTGCTGAACAGATTAAGTTTTTTTAAGTCTCTTCTTCCAAGGCATTTTCTCTGCACTCAGTGATTTTTTGGTTCCTCTCTCTGCCTTCTCCCATTAGTTAATAGTGATCCCCATAGAACGTGCAGGGCTCCAGAGCTGCAGTCAGCAGCACCACCTGGAGAGGCTAAGTCCCCATTTCTTTGTTGACAGCCAAGGACAAGCTTACACCGAGGCTACTGCAAGTTGGTTTTCTCCTGTAAACCCTTTTCAGGATTCCCTTGCCCACAACCAAGGACCACAAATCACCTTCATTGATGCAGGAACCATTATTTTCTTGCACAGCTTCAGCCTGCTGCATGATCTCAGGACTCAACAGGATTGCCTTGTTATTATCACCAGATTCTGGCAGCAGCGTGCCTAAGGACTTCTTTTTTTATAGGAGTGATAAAAACTTTTAGTGGTAGCATTCAGCTGCTCTCTGCAGAGCCCTGCTAGAAGCATCCTGATTTGATGATTCCTTATTAACAGATAATCTGATGCATGATAAGAAGCTGCTCTAGATCTACTGTACTGAAGTTACTTACTGCTAATTAGCTAAAAAGCATGTTCAGTGGAAAAAACTTGACAAAAGGCTAACTTTATTCAATTTACAGTTTCCTTTTTTCACCAAAAGGGTAATCTCATCAAAAGCTGAATATAACCCATGCAGATATGTTATACCTCCAGTAATTCAAACCCCCCCAAAGATTTTGCTTCACTTGGATGCAGCTGCCTTGGCCACCTGCCTCCATTTCACCAGGACACTGAAATGTTGTGCTTGTCATCCCAAATCTTTTGGTGTGGAGCTCTGGGATGAAAGTTGTCTTTTTTTTTCTTTCCTTATACTCTTTCATCCACAGTGTGTGATACAATAAAAACACACCATGTTGCTTTTCTTTCCTGGTATGCTGCTATGCCTTGCAACATTTAATGTAGAACCTGTATTCTTGACACCTTGCTGGCACCTACCGCATGCTAAGAGAACAAAAACAGCCCAGGTTCAAGTAATTCTGCTGCCTTCTCTGATTGCCAGAAACCCTGCCCAGTGACTCCTGCAGTGAAGGGGCTTAGCTGCAGTTAAACGGACACAGGTGTCTCAGGACTTAACTGTCTCACCCTGAGCTTGTTTCCCTCAGCCCTTCGGAGCTGGTTGGTGAAGCCCACAAGATGAAGGTGCCTACGTCCCATGGAACTGCCACAAGGACAGGATGTCTGCTTCTGCAGTTTGCACAGGAAAGTCCATCTCATTTCTTTTGAGGTGATATTAGTTTTAAAAGCAGTGCTGCAGTTCCAAAGTCACAGGTGTTGTTCTTTGTAGTAATAAGCACAGAAATCTGAGTAAAATAGGTGGGCACACTTGTCTTGGAGGTTAGCTATCTACAACACTGGAGGGCAGACAGACTGGCAAACAGACTGGCAAACAGCAGCATGTCCTCCTTGCCCTGCATCACTCAGGTGTGACCCCAGCACAAACACACTCTTCGGCTTAGTGCCGGCACAGTAATGATGGGCCTTCAGGAATGAATGGTTTGAGACTGACTGACCCAAAGGTGGAGCCCTGTGCAATCTGCCTGTCAGCATAAGCCAACTGGTAAATATAATTAATCTAGCATCCCAAGTACATGGATGTGGATGTATTAAGTGATGCCCATCCAAAGGCAATGTAGCAGCTGCTAAACAGAATGGTAAGGGATTTGCCCTTTGCATTGCTTTAAAGGTCTTGCAAGGCACTGTGTGGTGAACCAGGCAGGAGAACAGACTGACCTAAGTATCCTTTTGAGATGCTGCTAATTCATGTGTGTCAGGTGTGCTTCACTAAAGATTCCTGCAGAGCAAATGCTCCTGGCTGAGGTTAGTCCAGATCACCAGGAATGTGTTTAGTGGATTCGACATGGTGTGGTACTCAATGTGCACTGTCTGCAGGCAAGACTGAAGACCTTGAAAAGTAAAACTTCAAGATGTTTAAAAACTGAAGTGAGTTTCATTAGGAACAGAACGAGCACCAGGTAAGTGTGTCAGCTTCTTCTACATGGAAGGAGAGAGCAGTTGGTTTAGATGGCTAGGAAGGAGCGCCTGTGATGTTCCCGGTGCATGGGCTGTGGGGCTGTGTGCACTGCAGCTGCCACTGCTCTTGGCGATCTTTACATGGGCTCTCAACTTTACCAAGGGAAGGTTTCTTTAATTCATTTGCCAGCATGTGGAGGTTAAGCCTTCCAATGTTTAATTAGGGGGCTGCAGGTGTTTTGCTTCTTGGCCCTGAAATTCAATGCAGATACCCTTCAGCTCCCTTATGTGTTGTAACTTCCCTAGTGCAATGGGAACCAGTATGTCCTTACTAGCAGCTGAAACTCCAAAAAGCAGGTCAGACCAATAGTTTGACAGAAAACCAGTGCAGGCAAGAGCGTGAGACAGGTTGGCCACAAGAATAATCTGCTCTAAGCTTTCTATCAAGAAGGCTCTTGCTATCACTGAGTGCAAAGGTAAAGAAAAGCTGATGCTCCTTCCCATCAAAGCAAGATTTGGAGCACCCAGTTCAGGAGAAACCTTGTTACTGACTTGGGGCAAGTCTCCCTCTGAGCTGAACTGATCTTTCTGAGTCTTCTCAAACTTCTCAAGCAGAGAGATGGTGCAGCTCAGCACACTGAGCTTGGGGTTTGTTTCACCCTGTGTGTTTCCCTTCATGGTTATTTTTCTTCTCATCTCCTTTTTTTATGTTGCTTTTTTTGTTCATAATGACAAACTGGTAAGCTCTCTGAAAGTTAATCCCTGTTAGCTTTGTAGCTTCTACGCTAATCTCTTGTTAGCTTTGCTGCTTGTATCTCTGGAGCTGATTTGCATTCCCTAATCCAGAGCTGAATCTCTTTGCTCTCAGTGCTTATGTTTGCATGGATACGTATTTTTAAAACAATTAGCTGAAGGACTCTCCCCAAAGAATGTAACACAGATTGAAGACATTTTATATAAGCTGATGCTTAAATGGCTTTCAAGCTGGCTATGATTTTTTTTCTGGCTTGGGAACAGACAAGCCATATGTTTACAATTTTTAACATTAGCCCTCAGCTCCAGCATACCACCTTTGAGAAGCTTGCTTTACCACTTCTGGTGGCTTGCAGCACAATGACTTGTGCAATTCCAGACACACAACTGCAACACAACTGGACTTGTGAGAATCTGAGAAATCTGAGTTCAGCAACAGCCCAGGTAAACCATGGCAAACAGAAGTCTCACTGAGTGCAGCAACAGCCCAGCCATCAATACAGCTGCAAAGGCAAGTGTGGTTGGTGCCCTCTGTACGCTATTGTCACCCAGCTCTGGCAGGCTGGAGGAATTTCCTTGGAGTTAGTGTGGCATCAGAGCTTGCTAAATGAAGAAAGGAAGGCAGAAATCAAAGCAGACATGTCTAAACCTTTTTCCAAATGCAATCTTTGATTTCACAAGCTGTGCTTTTCTTTACGGTAAACTCACTTGGCTTTGAGATCAGAGCACTCCAGACACTGTCACTGATTTCACAGGACCTGTCAATGCACAGTTAGTTTGTTGGTTTTGTTTTGGTTTTTTTTCACTTCCCTTCTTTTGTTACCCATAGGATACTGTAGTCTGCCTGCTGTTTATCTCATTAACATTATTCACTCTTATGGCAAATCCTCATTCCTGGATGCTCACTTTTATAGGTGGTTGCATCCACAGCCACGTGTGCTGGCCTGCCAGAGAGAATCAGGCAGGTGCCCATTAGTTAGGCTGGGGCAGCATCAGCAGTGGAGGCAGAGGCCATGCCTTACACACTCCCAAACTTTGGCTCTTCATACATTAACCTGTAAGTGGCATTAGCTGAAACAACTAAGGAACACAGCAGTCTGAACAAAGCTTTCCTCCATCAGAGGTTTCTGCAGGGTAGCAATGCCTCCCTCCATGTAGCTATCACAGGCACACAGCCTCTCCCTTTGCCCTCACTACCACAAGTCCTGCACATTAATTTATCCATTCAGTTTGTTCATTTCTGCTATTCCCTTGCTCTGTTGCAGTGACTGCAGAGTGGATAGAGACCCAAATATCTTTTCGAAGTCTCCTGACATGACAAAGTGTTGCGATGGCTTCTCCAGGCCGGCACTGGAGTGCGACCCTGTGGCACACAGCTCCAGCTGTGAAACCAGGCAGGCTCAACTGTCCTCACACCACTTGTGCTACCGTGCTCAGATCCAATGCACACAGAAGTGGATGTTTCACACTTGCAGTGTGGAGATCGACTCAGTTGTGGGAATTCACGAGGCAGGAATTATAAAATGTGCAGTTATTGTATTTCCAGAAAGCCCCGCCCACAACTTTATATAAAATTGGTTAGTTTGGTTCTGAAATTCATTCGGGAAAATCTTCCAGAAGGATTCTTACAGGGAATTTAGTAATTCAGGAAAATCAGAAAGCTTGGAAAGGTTTTGCTATAAAAAATAGCTTTGCCGGACTTACAAACAAAGGCAGACTGGAGCCCTAGAGAACATCTGTGCTACTCACGGCAATGGAGCAGGAATTCGGAGACAGTCCCTTGGCTCCTTGTCAGCAGTCTGGCAGTGCCTTGAAGTGCAGATGGTGGGGCAGCACAGGGTAAAGCTCAGGCTGCTCGGCGTACCCACGATTACAGCAGAGGCAGGTCCTTTCAA